>CAUYON010057591.1:0-27077 GCA_963573935.1 Arctocebus calabarensis
TTGCAAACCACATACATGATACATGGTTATTATAAAAAATGTGTAAAGAACTCTTACAACTTAAGAGCAGAAAAACAAATAGCCCGATTAAAAAATGGATAAGGATGGGGGAGGATGGGTGGAGGGAGGGCAATTGGTGGGATCACACCTACGGTGCATCTTAGCAGGGTACTGGTGAAACTTATTAAATGTAGAATATCAATGTCTTCATATAGTGATTAAGAAAATCCCTTAAGGTATGTTTAACAGTTCAACCAAAATATTTCAGATTGTATATGAAGTCAGCCCCTTGTGCCCCATGATTGCACTAATGTACACAATTATGATTTAAGAAAATTATAAAAAAGAATATGTGAAGGCTCAAAATCAACAGAGAACAGGAATATTTGGAGAACTTTTTGACATTGGAAAATTATTTAATGTTTTTGAGTTTCAGTTTCCTTGTCTATTAAAGGAGTAATTGATATCCACCATTTAAAAAAAAAAGAATAAGGGACCTAAAAAAAAGATTTCTCCAAAGAAGACAAGTGCCCAACAGATATATGAAAAAGTGTTAAACATCACTAATCCTAGGGGAAATACAAATTAAAATCATTATGAGATATCACCTCACACATATGGGTGGTTATTATCAAAGACAATAGATTAAAAATGTTCGTTAGGGTGTGAAAAGATCCCTGGTGCACCATTGTTGGAACTGTAGATTGGTACAGCCATTATAGAAAGCAGTGTGGAGGTTCCCAGGAAATTATACATAGAACTATCACACGATTCAGCAATCCTCTCTTGACACAAACACCTCATAAAGATATCTGTACTTCTACATTCATTGAAGCAGTATTCATAATATCCAAGATCCAGAAACTACCAAAATGTCCATTCGTGCTTGAATGGCCAGATAAAATGTAGTGTGTATATAAATATGTGTGTGTGTGTTATACACACACATATGTATAAATATGTATATACACACATAGGTATATATGTGTCTATTTAGGGTGACCATAAAAGTTCATGTGCAGTTTAAAATTGCACAAGATTTTTACAGCCCCCTATATGCAATGGAAAATTATTCAGCCTTTAAAAAAAAGGTCCTGCAGTTGTCACAACATAAATGGACCCGGAGACATTATGCTAAGTGGAATTAGCCAGACACAGAAGGGAAAACAAAGCATAATCTCACATGTCTGTAGACTAATAATTTTTTTTTAAGAGAGAGTCTCACTTATTTGCCCCCCAGTAGATTGTCGGGGTGTCACAGGTCACGGAGACCTCAAACTCTTGCACTCCTCCTGCCTCAGCTTCCCAAGTATCTGGGATGACAGGCGCCACCACAACGCCCGGCTATTTTTTTTTTTAGAGATGGGGTCCCACTCTAGCTGAGGCTGGTCTTGAACTCATGAGCTCAGGCAATCCACGTGCCTCGGCCTCCCAGGGGACTAATACTTTTTTAAACTGCTCAAATCCACAGAGAATGAAATGCTGATTAGCACAGCCGTGATGAGGAGGAGGTGCAGGTCAAAGCACACAAAATAGTAGTTATGTAGGGTGAACAAGTCGAGAGGTCTAATGTGAAATGTGAGGATGAAAGTTAACAATAACTCAAGGATTTTTGTAAAATAGATAGATTTTAGTTGCTCTCGTCACAAAAAAGTCATTGAGATGACAGATGAATTAACTGCTTTGCTATAGCAGCCATTTTGCTCTCTGTATGTACTCCATAACATCATGTTGCACACCTCAAATATACAATGTACACTAAACTTATTTTACAAAAATAAAGTTAAGAATTCAGCTTAAAACCATTCTGGGTGTTGGTAGTACATCTGGGTAACTGGCAGATGTTAATGCTAATTCTCTCTGGAATGAGTCACTTAAAATAAGGCCAAAATATGTTCTCCAAGATAAAGATCTAAAAAGGAAGAACTCATGATAAAAATACAAAAGGGTAAAGAAAATATGAATAAGCCAGGCAGAAAAACTGCCAGCAGCATAAAACTTGCAAAATTTTGACATTGTAAGACCAGAATATTAAAAATATGTATATTTAAATAAATATAAGAAATAACTGAAAATATTTTCAAGGAAAAACAGACTTTTATTATCTCTAAATATATTTGAATAAAGCACAAAAGGAAAGAAAAGTCATTGGAAATCCAGCAGGTAAAAGGGGGGAGACAGGGAGGGAAAAATATCCACCTAATAGATACAATGAACACTGTTCAGGTGATGGGAACACCTGACTTGAGCCATGTAACTAAAACATTTGTACCCCCTTAATATTTCAAAATAACAAGAATAAAAAAATCAATAAAAATAAAATAAATTACCCTCAATATGTTGGTACATGATAACTCATATCAACCAGGTGAAAGGTAACATTTTTTAAAAATGAAAGCTTTTAGCTATGGAAAGTGTAATATTAGGATCAAAAAATCAATAGATACATTTCACTGAACTAAAGAGAGAATTAATCAACTGAAATCGTAAGGCTTGCCTAAATGTACTTCAAAGGGAAAAAATGATGAAAAAAGATTAAAGATATAAAGGATAACATGAAAATCTAAAATACATGTGTATAACTACTCTAAACTGGAAATGAGGAGAGGTAAAATGGGGTGAGAACATTTTATAAGAATTGTAAAAATCAGAAATAAAAACCGAAATATAAAGTTATAAAGCCCGGAAGTAGGCTTAATGAAAACACACACACAAAAACACCAAAAAAAACAAAAGCATAAAACCAAAGTTATACCAAATATTATTCTGAAATTGAAAAATAATCAAACACAAAACATGTAAAAATCAGTAGGAAAAGTTAGGTCATCTCTTTTTTTTTTCTGAAAAGAAAAGATATTTAGAGTTGTCATCTACCTCAACAGTCTTCAAGAGAACAAGCAATGACTAAGGAATTTAGTAACTGCCAACCCAGGGGTATCTTCCTGGAGAAAATATTTTTTAGGAATAAAAGCTATCCATAGATATTTTCAAGCAAAGTAAAACAGAGAAATTTCCCAACAAGAGAAACTCATCAAAATCAGTATCTTTTTTCTTTTCCATTGTGGCAAGAACACAACACAAGATCGAAAGTTTGAAAATGAAAATGCTAACTAAAAGAAACGCAGCTAATCTATATTAAGATGAGAAAAAATGGACTTTAGAGCAAAAAATAAGAATTGCTGCTGATAAAAGAGAATTAATTGCTCATACTAATAAAAACTTTAATTTCCCTGGGAGATATAACTACATTTTGATGTATCTAACAACATAGTTTGAAAATGCATGAGGCAACTTTAGTGAAAAGCAAGAAGGAGGCTCCGCGCCTATGGCTCAACGGGCTAAGGCACCAGCCACGTACACCTGAGCTGGCAGGTTCGAATCCAGCCCGGGCCCGCCAAACAATGACGGCTGCAACCAAAAAATGGCGGGCGTTGTGGCGGGCGCCTGTAGTCCCAGCTACTTGGGAGGTGGAGGCAAGAGACTCATTTGAGCCCAGGAATTGGAGGTTGCTGTGAGCTGTGATTTGACCGCACTCTATCCAGGGTGACAGCTTGAGGCTCTGTCTCAAAAAAAAAAGGAAAGAAAGAAAGAAAGAAAGAAAGAGAGAGAGAGAGAGAGGGAGGGAGGGAGGGAGGGAGGGAGGGAGGGAAGGGAAGGAAGGAAGGAAGGAAGAAAGAAAGAAAAGAAAAGCAGGAAGGAATGGTTAAATCCACAAATCACAGTGGATATTACAACTTTCTCAGAAACTGATAGATCAAGTAAGTGAAAATTAAATATGGATTTCATAAACACTCTATTATAAAAGAATTAAGCAAATGTGCAAAACAGGCATTCTACTACTATAGATGAAGAGTGAAAGGATTAAAAAACAAACAGCAGTGAGATACAGACACAACTTTAGGGCAATTATTTTTCTCAGAGAATGAGACAAAAAGGAAAGAAATGGATCAGGAAGAAGCACATATGTGACTGAGGAACGTAAGTTTCTTTCCTGATATTGGGTTGTGAGTTCAAGGATGTTTACTGGGTGAGTATACTTTACAAAACTCATAATAAATGCCACAAATATTAGGGTTTGTTTCTACTCAATACTTTACATATATATATATATATTATATATATATATTTTTTTTTTTCAAAATGAGCCCTGCGCTTGAAAGATGTTGAACCAGCCAGCCCACATTTGCCCAAGCTTCCTCCAATTCATTTCTACTTTGTACAAGAGAAATTTTCCCCTCCAAAATATCTTACCACCCTCATCTCTTCCCCAATGCCTACTTAAATAGTCTGTTTAGTGACTTTTCACTGCTTTTGTCATGAAACCTTATTTGCACCAGCAAGACCGGGGGTGGTCTGGCTCAAGCTTTCCAGCTCTTCCTTTGTCACTCTCCCCGACTTGCTTTCTGCCGTGTGGCCCCACGAGACTGCTGGGTCCTGACTAGAATCTGCGCTCACTATCACTCCAGGCCCATGTAAATGTGGTCTTCTCTGGAAAGAATGTTCTTCACGCTGCCCAATTATTGCTGCTTTAAACTTTTTAATGATTTATGTTTTCATGGTTTTTACTATCTGGTTAAAAGTGGAAATTTAAAATGGGCTCTAGGAAGAATTAACACAGGATAGCAGATAAAATAAGAAAGACTAACCGGTGTAAATTTTATACCATCAGAGGGCACAATGTTAAGTATGACCAAGAAAAAGAGAGCGTCCGTGGGTTGCTGTGGCTCACAACTATAATCCTAGCACTTTGAGAGGCCAAGGTGGGCGCATCACCTAAGCTCACAAGTTGGAGACCAGCCTGAGCTACAGCGAGACCCCCATCTCTAAAGCTAGATAGATAGGTAGGTAGGTAGATAGATAGATAGATAGATAGATAGAAAGAAAGAAAGAAGGACATTGTGGTGAGCTCTTGTAGTCCCAGCTACTCGGGAGATTGAAGCAAGAGAATTGCTCGAGTCCAAGAGTTAGAGGTTGCTGTGAGCTATGACTCCAGGCAGGGCACTCTACCCAACCCAACTCTACCTGGAGGGCAACTAAGTAAAACTCTACCTCAAAAAAAATAAAAGGAAAAGGAAAGAAAGAAAATATCAAGATTTGATAGTGAAAAACAAACAAAGAAAAAAACAGTCAATACTACCTTCTATTGTGATGAACTTGGTGAATTAAGTAGAAGATGAACAGCAAAAACATTAACAGGACTTCAAGGCCTGTGGTACTCTGTGCCCATCTGACACGTCTTTTTGTATCATTATCTTCTAAAGCAAACCTCCCCCACAGTCAACCCAGGCTAATCAGGTCCACTAAAAGTTATTTTCTGGTTTGCTCCCTTTTGTCGTTGTTCTTGCTGCAAATTTCTCCCAGGAAGCTGAACTTTTCTCATCCAAATCATGCATCTTATTCAAGACAGAGCTAAGCTTCGATCTCCCATAAGAAGTCCTCACTAATCACTGCCTGCTCTATAAAGTGCTATAAACTTTCTAGTCCAGTTTAAAACACAATCATTTGCAGTGATGTACCCAGTTACCTCGGAGCCAGGTTTCTGCTTCAGCCATTCAGAGTGCAGTAGGAAATTTGGAAGCAAATTCTTAATAAACAGATGACTTGTAGAAAAAATAGCTGTCTTAAAAAACATGTCCGCATGAGTCAGTGTCACTTGAGCTCATGTAATGAGACTCTGAATGTACTGAGGAGCCTTCTGGTCTCCCCGGAGCACACATATGGTTTGCGAACTCTACCCACCTCTCCGTAGTCCTGTTATAAGGACAACCAATATTCTGCTTTGTTTTCACTGTCTGACAACCTGACCACCTAAACCACTAAAAACCAACTTTGAATTACCATACGCCTATGTACACGATTAATAATGAGATTCATAAACCCAGTCTCATTCTGGAGGGGAGACTTAGATGAGAGGTGGTGTTAATTGTTTTTGCATTGATTTTGAGTAGGGCAATTTTGAATGGAAGGAATATATATGCGTCATTTGAATCTGTCTAGAAGAGGAATAGAGTTGGAAGAACACTGAATCCTACAGGAAGATCTATGCAATATTGGAGAATTAAAATTAGTAGAACTTTATGACATATATCTAGCTCAAGCATTGTGAGATGAAAATTCAAAATCTTTTTTAAGTCAAAGTTCAGAGCTTATCTCATTCTCTTTCTAGGTAATGTCTTTCTTTTCTAACTTAGGTGCACAAACCTCCATTGTTCAGAAAACCCAGGGGCTTATTCAGTGAGTTTTCAATTTGAGAAAAATTGTCCCAGGCCCTAGTAGAACAGGACACTGATAACCCTATGGGCTGATTACTGGTGACCTTGCTGGTGAGTATCTGCCTCAAGCCTGTTTTAAACCAGTTTTTTTTATTACTGTCCTTCTCGGGAGTCTTTTTTTCTAATCACCTATCCATCAGATTTTAATATCACAATGCATATCTATTTAGACACTGTAGGTACATTTGAGCTTTATCCACAAAAAGAAGCATAACTATTTTAATTCATTGTAGGGTTATATACAAATTTTAAGCTAAAAGCTAAATTAAAAATTGAAAAGCTATTAACACTTTACTTTTAACTGTATCTGTTGACTAAAGTGTTTACATATATGAATTACAATGTATCAAATTACATATTTAAATTAGCAGTTTATAAAATACTATTTTCTGTCTCTGTAGAGAGTGTAGCCATCTCTACTTGGCAATTGGCTGGAGGCAGGTTGATTAGCTGAGCGACAGGTCCCTGGACTCACTGCATGACATCTACTTGGGAAATCACCAGCAAAGGCAAGGCAGGCCTGGCTGGGGAGACAGACCTTGGGAATGAAGGGGAAATGGGGACAGAGAGGAAAGTCCTGGCTTGGTCTCCAGGGCTCAGACTGCTAGCCCCATCTGTGGTGCATAACAAAGACAAGTAGAAGGGCCATATTTGGATATATTTTTTCCATCTAGTAACTTTTAAGAGAATAAATAAATTTAGCAGGCTGAAATGTTGCTTATGTGAAATTACTCCATTACCTAAGAAATTGTATCAATGAGGCATTATTATGCTATCTCATATTTTTATTTGTTTCCAATTTGCAGGGACATTTTTTTGTATGTTATGAAAGTATTTCTTCTTTTGAAACAAAACCCTTAAACAAACAGAGACCAATATCACAAAAACAGGAGGCCAAACCTCTCCAGGTACATTATTAGGAGTGATAATACACATGTGTAATACATGCTCTCCAGTCCGAGATGAGTTTTTTCAGGCTATTGAAGAGCAGCACTTGACACTGGCTGTTGTAAGTAAGAACACGCCCTATTTGATGAGAGAGCACACCCAATCTGCACGGTGTCATTCCCAGCTGGCAGCACACCTGAGTCTTCTGTAGATCAATTAATTATTCTACTGAGCCAACAATTTATGAGAAGTGAGATAAATGGTAAGACCACTGAAATCAGAGCATAGCACAATTGTTATACTTTCCTTGTGGTTAAATGAGTCATACAAATGGAAGCAATATTATGTGGAATGTGCAAACAGTAAATGGGGCATCTTGAAAGTCTAAGAATTGTGGTGCTAGCAGAAGAATGGGATGGCCAGGAAAGACAAACCCCTATCTGGAATATGTGTCTATACTGGGAGGACGTATTACTGCGTCTTCTATGCAGAAAGAAGTTGACACAATCTGCTGGTCCCCTATATGTATAATGATTACTGGAGACTAAGTATTGGCTTTTGTTATTTGGGAGCTGGGCACCTGGTAGTAGCAGCTGTATCACATTTGGTGAGGTGGGTGTCCTGTTGTCAAGCCCATGCTCAGCCCCTATCACTGTCTCATGGTTCCTCTGCACACAGGCCCATTTAGCAAGTAGCAGGTGGCTGAGTAAGAGAATGACTGACATACACGCTGTGGTCCATTTAATCCACCTAATTATTAAGACCCTCCCTAAGTTTTTTTATTCTTTATTTTTTTATTATATCATGGTTGTGCACATAAATGTAATCACGGGGTACAATGTGTTGGTTTTATATACAATCTGAAATATTTTCATCGAACTGGTTGACATTCATGGCATTTTCTTAGTTATTGTGTACAGACATTTATATTCTACCTTTAGTTAAGCCTCACCTGTACCCTTCTAAGATGCACTGTCAATGAGGACACATCAATAAATCACCGCGCTCCCCCACCCATCCTCCTCCCTCCCCTCCCTTTCCCCTTTCGCCAATTCTTGTGTTTTATTTTATTTTATTTTTTTATAATTTTATTGAATCAACAAATATTGATATTTTCCATACCAAATATCATGGTGGCTTAATAAATAAAGCAGATTCTTCCAGAAATACATGCAGAACTAAAATGTTGCAAATAAAATTATGATGTTAGATTTAAATACATCTTTTTCAGAATTTGAAAATCAGGCGATAAGAGAAAACAAAACAAGGGTTTGGTGATTCAGTAAGCAAGTCGAATTTTGTTTATATAATTTTGTATTAGGTATATATGTGTTTGTACCTATGATTAAAGTATTTCCTACTATCTCCATAAAACAGTCCTCAAAGTGGCCACATATGAAGTGGCCACATAGCCATTCTTACAGAACAAAAATAATAAAATATCAGTAATTTTGTCTGGCTCAATCTAATCCTTAGTAAACATTTTAAAAAGAAATATAATAAACTTTATAGACAGAAATCTACAGACAAAATCAATGAACAAACAATAGCTCCAGCAAATAAAAAAAAACAAGCTTTTCAAAAGCTAATCGTCAAAAATGAAATTACAGGTTTATTAAAAAATTTAAGGCTCGGCGCCTGTGGCTCAACGGGCTAAGGCACCAGCCACGTACACCTGAGCTGGCGGGTTCGAATCCAGCCTGGGCCTGCCAAACAACAATGACGGCTGCAACCAAGAAATGGCTGGGCATTGTGGCGGGCGCCTGTAGTCCCAGTTACTTGGGAGGCGGAGGTAGGAGACTCCCTTAAGTCCAGGAATTGGAGGTTGCTGTGAGCTGTGACTCCACGGCACTCTATCCAGGGTGACAGCTTGAGGCTCTGCCTCAAAAAAAAAAAATAATAATAATAAGACAGCAGGAAACTTAATATAAAAACCTATAGCATCCACATAAACCAAACTTAAAGAAAAATAGGAAACTTGTAAAAGAAGAACTAATCTAAACAAAAGTAGGAGAAAGGAATTATTCCAGATAGAATCTTAAATAAATGAATAAAAAGAGGAAGCAGTAAGGAAAGATACAAAGTAAACACTCTGACTTATATATAGAAATTCAATTGATTTTGGTATTATGAACTTGAATTCTGCAACCTTGCTAAAATTTCTTAATAGCCATGATAAGTTCGTATAGGCTTCTTGGCATTTTACACAGCGACTTCTTTCTTTGCCACTTACATACCTTTTCTTCACTTTCTCACAGCACTGGCAAGGACTTATCCAGCAATGCTGAACTTTGAAAATGAAAGGCAATGGGTTCCCACTGTACTTCTTTTACCAGGCTAAGCAAATTCACTTCACTCCTAGTTTGCAAATAGTTTCAATCACGAGTTTATATTGAATTTTGTCAAAGGTAGCTGAGTACAGTGTGGTGACTTCCATCTGTAAACGCAGCTACTTGGGGGCTAGGGCAGCAGGATTGCTTGAGCCCAGTGGTTCCAGATAGAGTGAGCTATGATCATGCCACAGCACTCCGGCCTGGGTGACAGAGCCAGGCCCCCTGTATTAGAAAAAAAAGAATTTTGTAAAATGTTTTCTCTGGCGGTATTGAGAGACAGACTTGTTTTCTTTTTAGTCTGTCAATGGGGTGAGTTACCTTGATTGATTTTAGAATGTTGAATTCACTTTGTATTTCTGAGATAAACATCACTTGGCCATTATATATTATTATTTTAATATATTACTGAACTCAGTTTGCTAATGCTTTGTTACAGCTGCTTCCATCAATGTCCCTGAGAAGGACACTCTTCCACTTTCTTTTGTGTAAGCTGTCAGGGTAACAATGGCCTTGAACAATGTTTTGGGATATGCTGCCTCTCTTTTACTTTCTGGAAGAGTTTGTGTAGAATTGGTTTTTCTTCCTTACATGTCTAGAATTTTCTAGTAAAGCCATCTGTACCTGAATTTTCCTTGGACGAAGATTATTAACAATAAATTCCATTAATAAATTAGTAAACGTAGAGCCTTCGGGTAATGTATTTCTTCTTGTGTGAGCTTTGGTAATAAATGAACCCCAAGGAATTTACTCATTTCAATTGTCGAAATTATTTTCATACATTACATAATATTCTCTCTGTTTTTAAATTCTCTTATTTTATTTCTACTGTCTACAGAATAGGTTGTGATGTTCTCTCTTTATAATATCGTTAATTGATGCTTTCTTCATTTTCTGATCACTCTAGTTTTTTATTGATCTTCTTAAACCCACTTTTAGTTATAGTGATTTTCTCCATTGTTTTCTGTTTTGTTTCATTTCTCTCTATTGTTGTGTTTGCTATTTTCTTCCTTTTGCTTCTTCAGTTTACTATTCTCATTTTTCTCTCTAATTTTTTAACATGAAAATCAGGGTACCGATTTGAGTTCTATTTTCATTTCTACATATGTATTTACCACTATAAATATCCCTGCCAAGGCTTAGCTACCCTCCGCAAGTTTTAACATGTTGTGTTTCCATTTGTTAATTATAAGTAGTGTGTTTGAGGATTTTCTAAATATTACAAAATATTTTTTTCTCTGAGTAATTTAGTTTTTGAACTATTTGCTAATTATAAGTATGTATTTAAGGATTTTCTAAATATCTTTTATCTTTCTAGCTTAATATATGTATGCTCAGAGAATATAAGTTGCATAATTTGAATCCTTATTTTTTTATGAAGATTTCCTTTACAGCCCCCCAAAATAGTCTATTTCAGACTGTATTTACTTGTGTGTTAGTTATATATTGTACCACAGTTCCAACATGCTTTGTACATTTTGTTCTATTCTATTGTTTCTTTTCTGTTTGGAAAAATGTTATTTACCTTTCTTCAAGCCAGGTGCTTCTTTTCCTTGTTGTGAATAAGCCCCTCAAAAACCTTCCTCATTTCTGTCATCATGTTTTACCTTTCTCAATGTTACATTTGATTCTTTCTGCTAAAGAATTTTATTGTCTGCTAAAACTCATCTATTTATCAATGTTTCTTGCCTTTTCTACAAGATTCTTTGTCAGATTAATCATAATTACTTAGAAGATCGTGTTAGATAGTTCCAGCACCTGGCCCACCTCCAGGTGTGGTTCTGTTGACTGTTTTATCTATTGAGAATGGATTTTTTTCTCCTCGCTTTTGTGTGTGTCTTATGATATTTGATTGAGTGACAGAAATTGTGAGTAATAAAACAGAAAAAGATGAGGAAATTGTAAATATGTCCCAAATGATTACTTAACTTTTAAACTTTTAATGTGAGGGGATTGAATCAATCTAGTCAATATTTTTAAGCTAAGATTGAGTTTTCTTTTTGCTATTATTATTTTGAGTACCACAGACTTCAAATAACTCCTATGGTAAATTGCTGATAACTTATGCTTTGGAGAGAGACCAGGACTACCAGAGGATATTTTTCTGTGTTCCTTCTCTGCCTCCCAATATTAGTAGGCCTTGTACATACCTGAGCCACTAAAGCAAATCTCTCTTTTTGCTCTCTCCACTTCTCTGCAGTAGATTGCTGTTGCCTGATGTTCAGGACAAGCCGTTGCATGTGAGCAGACAGCAGAGTTCTTGATTCTCTCGATCAAGAGTCAGCCTTAAGTAGTCACTGTGAACTTCAGGGGTAGGCCAGGCACAGTGTGCCAGGGCCTCTATCTGCCCCAGATAGCTTTTTCCTCTTAGTGCAAGGTCTAGTGTGCATTTGGTTTCCTTCTTTCACACTTTCTCCTGTAAACCAAAGTCTGCCCTGTATCATTTGGGGGTTTTAATGTGAACAAATGTCTTGCCCTTTTCCAGTAGTATACGGCCTTTTCCTAGTATCAGTGTACAGGGGTCAGAGCAGTGTTCTACATTTTCTACAGCCACCTTGTACTATCATCAATGATCAAGAAGTGGAGACATCTTTTCCCAGATGCCTTCTGGCCTGTGCCAGTGCAGTCAGGAACTGGCCACCATGGGCTTAGACATGCCTGAATCATGAGTGCGTTTCTCCACTTACCATAGCTGCACCTGCAGCCATTGTCAGGCCCTGCACACCAGGACAACCAATATGAGAATCTTTATCACCTCTCTTTCCTTGGTCCTGATCTTTTTAATTAGCATCCAGTGGAAGTCTATAGAAAAGTGATGGCAAGTAAATTAGAACTCCACTTTGTCTGAGGCTTTTAATGATTGTAAAGTACTAAGTTAGCCTACATTCAGTCTCTAAGAATTGTTACTATTTTGGTTTTCTTCTTACCTGTTCTTATAGATGCCACCTTTTCTTCTTATATCCTATTGATAGTAGAAGGGCTTGTGTGTGCCGTCTTTCAGAACCTCTTTGGAATTCAGTTCATCTGATTTGCTTTGTAAATTTCACTTAGAAAAAAGTAAGAAAGTAAGAGAAGGGGTTTTTTAAATAATGATTTTGAATTTTATCTAGATTTTTTATTATTAGGATGAGAATATTGTTTTCTTAACACTATCTTAAGTGGAAATAGGGTTCTTTATGCCCCTTTCAGCAAAGAATTTTGGAGACAGCATATCTAGCTACGTCAGGAAAAACACTGATTATAGACAGACCATTTCCTCCTATAAGCCTATACTGGAAAACCTAAGAATTTCTACGTTTTTCATTGTTCTAAATATGTCATGGAAGAAACATTATTTCAGTGTGTTTCCTCAGCAGGATCCAGATTGGTTAAGGTGAAGGTTTAGGGGCAAGAACTTGGTGAGAAACAGAGTTAGTCAGGAATTTCCAAGTCACTTACATCATTTTATCACTCCTGGGATAATCTAAATCAGAACACTTAAAAAAGAGACCACATGCTGGGAACAGAACATTATGCTCCACACAGAAGGCTTCCTGGTACGTGTATTCAACGTACGTGAAGTTCAATGACTTCAGTGAACAATTATTTACTTAGTGCACACTGTGTGCTGGGCTCTATTCCGTGCACTGTAGGCAGGACAGTAAATGAGACTGGACCTCGTCTGACTGTGCTCACATCCTTATGGACAAACAGGTAATCTATGCAAGCTTACTTCATATATGATATAGTTAAAAGTTTCTATTAGAAAAAAGAAGAAATATAAATAAGTAGGGAGTTGGAGTGGCTTCTATGTAAGTAAGATGACTGGAGTTAAGTCACCACATTGGTGCATGACTGCGCCTACCTTACCCAGGGAGCTGTGTTTCGGGTGCTCAGAGCTTGATGAGTGAAGGGCCACAAGCCGATGGAAACCTACAAAGCAGAAGCATTAGAGGAATAATGTTATGGTTTAGACCTACCAAAGTGATGTGCTTTTGAAAAAGGAGGGCAGTAAAAGGTAGGAAATAGAGGTATTAGCGAAGGTAAGTTAAGCAAGCACAGTACAGGCAGTCCCATGTTACAAACATCTAAGTTATGGACAACTTGCACTTATGAGCAGGGGCCATTAAGTCCCCAAGTTACAAACGTCCGACTGACATTTAACTCCCACTTATGAATGGCCTATTACAGGGAACAGGTAAATGTTCCTGTTACAACTTAGGTACAAATTCAACTTAAGAGCAAAACCTATCTGCTCTCATATAGGTTCTATCTGCAGAACCTATCTCTTTTGTAACCCATGTACTGCCTGTGTTGTAACTTTTAGTCCTGATACTTTGGACAAGTATTTGAAAAGCTGCTCCTAGATAACATATTTATAATACCTAGCATAATCATATAGAATGACATATTTATAACACCTCAAGAAAGCTAAGGAAAATAGGTGGGACCTGGGCTCAACGCATGTGGATTTAGAACCTCACATTTTGATCATAAACATCACAAACGTCTGAGTCTGCGCTGACCGAGGGCTACATGTATGAAGTTCTCCTCTTCCTACGCTGGCTACGTCCTCAAACCAAAGTCTGAGCAGCCAGCTCAGGAACTTCATATACTCACAGTAGCCCAGAAACAGAGAACGTAATGTTTAAGGACATAATGCATATCAATATTTTGAGTTTAAAACTTACCGAGAGGGATATTTTCACACTGTGGGAGTCTGAGCGTTTGTCACAGAGTCCCTAGAGATGAAGACGACATTCACCTGCACGATGTTCCCCATGACAAAAGTCCAGTTTTTAATAAAATTATATTACAATTCTATTAAAATGACAAGTGTTTCTTTGTGAAGTCTATGTCATAATGTGATATTTGAAAAGAACAAAAGTGAAACTTTTAAAACATTACATATTCTGACCTTTTAAATTTTGAGGTCACTCTGGAAAACAGAGGAGATAGCTTTCTAGAGATATGGCAAAGAAGGGGCAGTCTGACTAGAGACCAAACATAAATATCGCGGAATGGAAATAATTTTGCGTTGAATCAGCTTGTTTTCATATGAGTTCAACTTTCCAGATGCTGATGAATTTCTTTCCAAAGTACTGAAAATACATAGATATGATTATGTAATCAATGCTAGTCATTATGTGGAGTCACAGATCAAGAAAGAGGTGGCAGAATAGATGAACACATTTTTAATTTTCAAAATTCAGGAACATAGATTCAGGCTGAATATAACGTATATTTACGTATAACGTAAATTCTCAATTAAATTTAATTTTCAAAATTCAGAAACATAGATTCAGGCTGAATATAACGTA
Source organism: Arctocebus calabarensis (assembly GCA_963573935.1). Lineage (NCBI taxonomy): Eukaryota > Metazoa > Chordata > Mammalia > Primates > Lorisidae > Arctocebus > Arctocebus calabarensis. Next base: position 14,791 of record CAUYON010057591.1, read on the forward strand.
TATTTACGTACAACGTAAATTCTCAATTAAATTCTAGAATTGCTAATTGGGCATCTGGCTAGTGACAACTGATAAAAGGAGTTCACTGTGAACATCACAAATTTTCTAAGAATAAGTTGTATTAGTCACATTAATTTCCTTTCCTTTTAAAAATATTGAAAAGAGCAAGTATTCTAAGACATTAGACAAAGTACACTGTGGACATACAGAAGTAAGGTGTGAAGTTGATTTAGGGTCTTGATTACAGGATTCAGGTAACTTTATCTCCAGCTCTGCCCTACTTACTATTTCATCAATAACTTAATTGAAGACAAGCACATCATGCTTAACACATCTGAACACAGCAGATTTAGGAGAGAGCTTAACATGTTATGTCGGGACTCTTACGGCCTGGTCTTGGTCACTGCAGGAAGGAACCAGGCGAGACACGGATTAGAAGTACAAGCTTGCGGGAGGTGGGCTAACCTTAGTTGCAGGGTAGCCCCGAGCCCCCTCCGCAACAGCTATTTATTAAGGTTCTACACAACAGGTGTGGAGAGGTCAGGTAATTGACATAAACAGGTGTGGAGCGTTCAGGTAATTACATACAGGGCTGCCTGCATAAGGATTGCCACGTGCTCTCCTCACATGTTCTTTCCCCACACCCCTCATGAAGAACTACTAAGCATCACTGTTTAGCACATGGTTACTAGTGAGTGACCGACCTTATCTCATTCTGGAACACTGAGTTACTTGGGGATTGCCCCCCAAGTCAGGAAACGTCTCTAGGCTTGCCAGGAGACTGTCCTGTTCTCAGTGTTTCCTTTTAATGTGATAAGAATCAGTAACTGTTCTTTCAAGCATGGTGTCCAGTCCTCTACATGTTAAGTGTCAAAATCAGAAATTCAGAAGAAAACAGTAGATAGGAATAATGGATTAAGTGATATCTAACCAATGTAACATACAAACTTTCATTAAAATAAAACAAAAAAAAAAAAACAAAGTAACTTTGGGCCTAAAAAATATTTAGTCACTGCTTTTAGCATAACCTCATGTTGACAGGTAGACTGAAAGCATTGCTGTTTTTTTTCTTTCCATTTTGCTTATTCGTCTAATAATCTGTCTAGACTAAGGGATTTCTCTTTAGGAGGAATAACGCTTGTAACAATGTACACTGGTGCCGGGTTGGCAGGAGTGAGTAAGCCTGGTTCAGGCCAATTCAGGGACCCAGGCTGTTTTTTGCAAAGGAATTGGTAAAAGGTTTATAAAATAAGGACTTTTGTCCAAGTCTTGAGCTGAAATATTTGTATTGAAGGTGTGCAAAATAGGGCCTTCAGACCAAATCCGGCCCACTACCTCCTTCTGGTGAGCCATGATCAAATGGTTAAAAAAAAAAAAATCAAAAGTAGAATAATACTTTGTAATTCTTGAAACCCAGAAAAAAAAATTCAAATTTAAGTGTATATAAAGTTTTATTGAAACATGAGGCATTTTCCATCAATAGTCTTCTACCTCTACCCTCAAATGTATGACAGATCTCTCAGGGTACAATTGTGCTTTGACAATAAAAAAAAAAATTGGAATGCTTTTATAACTAGTACCACTACCGCCACACCTTTGACCACAGTGAACTTCACACCTCTAGCAGAGTAACTGGGTCCTGAGAGAAATTTCCTGAATCCTACTTCTTAAAATATTAAAGCCTTGCTGGGTGAAATGATAATAATTTGAAATTTTATAACCAGTTTTAATCATAAACTATTACTTTACTTTTGAGATTCTTATAGGCAATCATCTTCATTCTTTTTTATACTCAAGTGAAAAGCCAACTATTTTGGCTTTTAAAATAGTTTTGTCTCCATGTGTGACACCTATAAATGTAACTACTAAAAAGAAAAAAAGAAAGAAAACTCAAAGTTTTTAGAGTTTCACCAACTTGTAAAGTCAATGAACGCTCTAATGAATATGACAGGTAAAGATTAGAGAAAGTTAATACTTTCCATCCATCTTTGATATTGAAGCAACTATAATAATCAGGCATCAAAAAACTTTGCCTCCTCAGGCATTAAGAAAAGGAAGCTTGGACTTAATTTCCACTCCACATCAAACACTAACATTTCATGATTAAAATATTCTTAATGATATTACTTGTTAAAAGTTAGAATGTTTGTCCATCCCTGGCAATTTTTCACTAGGCAAACTATTCATAGATGTGCATTAGCAAAACAGACTAACTTCAGCATTCAACTTCTGATAAAAGCTATATGCAAATCATAGGATTTAGAGCCGAGGTGTCCTAGGAATAGTCAGGGGAACAACAGGTCAGAGACGGTGGCCTGAAAATTATATTGGGAGTGCTTATTTGCCCCATTCAAAGAGCTAAAATTCAACCCCTAGATCTTTTAAAGGTGGGATTCTCTGAACCGTATGTCCACTGTATGGCAAGCTGAGTAATTAACACAGATTTGACTGAGCAGACTCTGTTCAAATGTAAAGTAAAAGAATAACTTATCATGCTAATTTCTCATGCTGGGTGCTGGAGAGTCATTAACCCAAGAATAGGTTTGATCCTTGGTCCTTTTCTCTCTAGTGCTTGCTGATCTCATTTTGTGTTTGAATCTGAATCTATAAGCCTGTAACTCCCACATTTATGCATCCAGCATAAATCTTTTTCTGGAACTCCAAATACATACATGCCCAACTGCCTATTTAGCGTTGCTACTTGAACACCTAATAAGTGCCCAACTCATCTTCTCCAACATTGAAGTCCTGATTATTTCTCCAGAACTTTTTCAGTTGAAGGTTTCCCCATCCCAGTAAATGGCATCACTTTCTTTCTGATTGCTCAGACTTAACACCTGGAAGTCATCCTTCTCTTCCCCCCGCCCCACATCCATCCCATCAGCTCCACCTTCCAAATACTTCCCCTGACTACCAGTGTTCTCATACCTTCTTGGTGTGAGCCACCTTCACCCACCCCAGATGATGGCAGCAGCCCGAGCAGACCTCCCTCCTTCCACCTGACCTTCCTACATCGAGTCTCAACAGGGCAGCCACCAAATCCTCTGACAACATGTCACATCACACTCATCACTCCTCTGTCCAAAACCTGCCAAGCTTCCTCTCTTCACTCAGTGAAGCCCAATCCCTCCAATGCTATTCAGAGCTCTTAAAAATCTCACTCTCCTCATTTGCTTCTGTAACACAAATTTATTTTCTGACAGTTCTTTAGGTCAGAAGTCTGACACCAGTCTCACTGGACCAAAACCAAGGTGTCAGCAGAGCTACATCCCTTCTGGAGGCTCTACAGAAACCAGTCGGTGGTTTCTTTGCTTTTCCAGCTTTGAGGGGCTATGTCCATTCCCTGGCTTATGACCTCCTTACTCCTTACTCAATCTTCAGATCAGCATCGCATCCTACCAACCTCATCTTTTGCTGCTCTTCCAATTGTAAGAACCTGTGACTACAATGGGGCCACCGCATAATTCAGTGTACTACCTGCATTTTAGGGTCAGCTTATTAGTCACCTTAATTCCACCTGCAGCCTTAATTCTCCATTGGCATGTATCAAAATATATTCAATGTGGGGGTGTAGCTCAGGGGCTGAGCATTTGACTGCAAATGATATTTATAGGTGCCCGGGATTAGGGGGACATTACTCAGATTACCACACTATTGTTACGTTCATTCTGTTCTAGATATATACATGCCATTCCATGAGTATTCCAGACACACCCAAGTTAAGGAGTTATTCCAGTTATTTCCTTTGGAAATGATGTTTTGCCTTACATTTTACTTGGCTCACTCTTCCATCTCTTCTTAATGGCTCCTCTTTTGCCATCTTCTTTAAAATTACAATCTCTTGGTGAGGTGCCTGAGCACAGTGGTTACAGCACCAGCCATATACACTGAGGCTGGCGGGTTCTAACCCAGCCCGGGCCAGCAAAACAACCACACATGCAACAAAAAATAGGCAAGTGTTTGTGGCAGGTGCCTGTAGTCCCAGATACTTGGGAGGCAGAGGCAAAAGAGAATCGCTTATGCCCAAGAGTTTGAGGTTGCTGTGAGCTGTGACACCACAGCATTGTGGCGAGGGCAACAAAGTGAGACTGTCTCAAAACAAACAAACAAACAAACAAAAAAAAAAACCCTATAATCTATTGTACACCCATTCTCGAATTCCATAGCATTTGTCACATCCTAATTAATGTACTACACTTTTCTTATTATTCATTAAATTTATTATTTATGATCTATCTTTCCATTTGGGCAGAATATTCACCTGTTTTATTTATTTGATATCTCAAAACCTAGCACAATGCTTGTGACACAGTAGTCAGTAATAAATATCTCTTGAGTGAATAAAGAGAGTGAATATTTTATTGCTAGAAATCCTCAGTTGTTTTCAAGTATAATTTAATTGTGACGTCATGATCATGAAGTCCATGGCCATCCTGAAACAGGGTAGGAAATTTCTGATTATTTCTGCCACATGCTGCACATTTCTATAGAAAAGATGATTGTGCACATTGCAGGCACATTTAATTTATTAGACTCACCACCAAAGCAATTACTCAGCTTGGTAATTAAGTAGGGCACGCATGTGCTTGCTTTTGTGGTGAGTATAAATCACAGTCTCCTAACTTAGCTGTGCAAGTCACTTTTTTTTTTTTATAACTTCAAATGAATATCTGATCTCAAGCTACCATTTACTAAACTTGCAGGAGACCTAACACCTATCCTTTTAGAGTCAGTAGTGGGGTGTTACATAGAGCCAAGACTTTGGCAGGAAGTGCACCAAGAGACATCTATTAGACTCTGTCTCAATCTATCAGGTCCTGGGAAGACCTCTCACCCATGTCTACCTACTTCTCCCCCCTAAGGTACAGTGGCTGTCTCCCAGGACCCAAGGATCCTTGAAAGGATGCCCATGACCAAAAGTACTGTTTCTTGAGGACATGGATTCTGAATAAATTTTTAAGGAAAAAAAAAGAGGGAAATGGAGGAGAAAAAATGACAGTATCTCGAATTACACAAAGCTGATTTTTAAAACCACCTTTTCTCAGGTGAAGAACATTGTCTCAGAATAGTTATTAAGTTCTCTTCCTTGTTTTGCTACATGATTTTTTTGCAAAACATGGTAACAAAGATATGGAATTGATATAGATATTCATCAATAGAAGATTGAATATAGAAAATGTGGTAGATATACACAGTGGCCATAAAACTCACTTTCTGGATAATATGGTTACAGTACGTTTAGTTTTAAAAGAAATTGCCAAAGTGTCTTCCATAGTGATGTTCCACTTTCAATGAAAGAGAGTCCCTGTTGCTCCACATCCTTGGTAGTAGCATTGGGTGGTGTGGCGGTACAGATTTTGTCCATTCTAATAGCTGTCTCACAGTTTGCAATTCCCTACAGACTTACGTTACTGACCATCTTTTCATTCACTTATTTTCCATCTGTATATCTTCTTTGATGAGGAGCCTGTTCAGATTTTTTGCTCTTCTTAAAATTGTTTTCTTATTGTTGACATTTAAGAATTCTTTGTATATTTTAAATAACAATTTTCACATAAGTGGTTTGCAAGTATTTTCTGCCAACCAGTGGCTTGTTTTCTCATTCTTTTAACAGTGCCTTTTGCAAAGCAGAAGTTTAAGTTTTAATAAAGTCCAACTGATCAATTCTTCCTATGTGCTTTTGTGCCTTCGATATCTCTGCTATACCCAAGATCACTGAGTGTTTTTCTCATGTTATCTCCTAGAAGTTTTACAGTTTTGCAACTCAAACTTAAGTCTATGATCCATGTTGACTTAATTTTTGGAATGGGTGTCAGGTCTATCAGGTCTATATCTAAATTTTTTCTTTTTTCTTTTCTTTCTTTTTTTTTTTTTTGCATGTGGACTTTCAGGTGTTCCAGAACCATTTGTTGAAGACTCTCTTTGCTCCATTGTATTGCCTTTGCTCCTTTCCCATGATCACACATTTATGTGTGTTTAATTCTGGGCTCTCAGCTCTGCTCTACTGATTTTTCTGTTCTTTCACCAGTAACCACTGTCATGATCACTATAGCTGTATAGTAAGTCCAGATGGCATGTAGTGTCAGTTCTCCAACTTCTCTTTGAACAAATGGCTACTCAGGGTCTTTTGCTATGCTTTAGAATCAGTTTATCAATACACACAAAATTGATATCAGTTTATTTTGATTGGGATTGCATCAAATTTGTAAGCCAAATTGGGAAGAACTGACATCTTGAGGATGTTGAGTCTTCCCATCCATACATATAGGATATCTCTTCATTTACTTAGTTCTTTGATCTGCTTCAGCAGAGTTTTGTAGTTTTCTTTATGTAGATTTTTTACACATTAGATTTATACCTAAGTATTCCATTTTGGGGGATTCTGACGTAGGTAGTATTTTGTCTTCAAGTTCAAATTCCATTTGCTCATTGCTAGTATATAGGAAAGTGATTGACTTTAAATATTCACCTCATATCCTATAATATTTCTATAATTGCTAATTGGTCATAAAAGTTGTGTGTGTGTGTGTGTGAGAGAGAGAGAGAGAGAATTATTTTATTTTGGATTGTGTACATAGACAATCATGTCTTCTTCCTTTCCAATTAGTATGTCAGTATGTCTTTCCATGTCTTTATTTTTTCCTTTTTAATTTGTTGGATGTCTAGTGGACCCCAACCTGGGACAGTGGTCAGTAAGGTAGCTGGCACTGGGGAAATCACAGAACTTACACCAAACTTACAGAATAAAACCTGAATCCTATAAAGGCATGCACTTTGTCATGTCCTAGTGGCAGCATGATGACAACGATGCAGCACCTCTCCTATTTACCAGAATCTTTTTATTGGGTACATAACGTGCAAGAATACACAGCGGTTTGTAGTCAGCAGTCAAGGTCAAGAATGAGAGAGGGGAGATTGCAGCCCCCAGGAAGGTTGGGTAAAGGGTAAGCAAGGTCATAGGGTAATGGAGCATCTGAAGAGGCCAGATAATGGTGCAATCAGAAGAGAGTGGAGTGAGCAAGGCTCATTTTCTCGGACAGACATCTCAGCTTCTCTAGCTTAAGCTACTAGGTGATGGTCTCAGCTGCCTGCACTGCTGATTTCCCCACAAAGGGATGGATAGTCACACATTTCCCTGACTGGGCACTTGACCCTGAGTTGGAAGGTCCTTGAGGAATTTGGCTTCTCTACCTCCCACACTAATTAATATATATCATTTATTTACTTTTCTTATTTAATTTCATCACTTAGGACTTCCAGAGTGTTGAAAAAGAGTTGTGGGAAAAGAGACACCCTTACCTTGTTCCTGATCTTAGTGGGAAAGTTTTTATGATAGTCTCTCGCTATTCAGTATGATATCAATATTAGCTATAGAGTTTTTGCAAGTGTACTTTATCAAGTTGAAGAAATTTCCCTCTATTCCTAGCTTTCTGGGAGATTTTACTATGAATGGGTGTTAGATTTTGTCAAATGCTTTTTCTTTAACTTGCTGATGTGATGGATTAATTTGAACCAGCCTTGCATACTTGGGATAAAACCCACTTGGTCATGGTGGTTACTTCCTTTTACATGTTATTGTACTTGATTTACTGATATTTTATAGGGATTTTTGCATTTTACACACAGAGAGATTGGTCTGTAGTTTTTGTTTTCCTTTTAATTCTTCATCTGGTTTTATATTAAAGTAATGTTGGCCTCTCTAAGAATGAGTTAGGAAATATTTCTTCTGCTTATGGAAAGAAAGAACTATAAAGAACTCATATAATGTGTATCTTAAAGATCTGGTAGAATTTATCAGTGAATACATTTAGAATGTTAATTATTGTTTTCTTTTAAAAATAGAGATAGGGCTATTCAAATCTGTTTCTTCCTGTGTAAGTTTTGACAGATTATACCTTTCAAGCAATTGATCAATTCCATCCAGGTTCCCAAATGTGTGAGTATAGAGTTGTCCATAATATTCCTTTACTATCCATTTAACTTTTATAAGATCTTTAGTAACGTTCCCTGTTTCATTTCTGATGTTAGTAATTTGTATCTTCTCTTTTTCCTTAGTCAGCCTGGCTAGAGGTTTATACATTTAATTGATCTTTTTAAAGAACTAATTTTTGTAGTTTTGGCCAGGGCCAGGTTTGAACCCACCACCCTTGGTATATGGGGCCAGTGCCCTACTGCTTGAGCCACAGGCACCACCCCTAAAGAACTAGTTTTTGATTTTGTTGATTTTCCTTATTTAAATTTCCTGTTTTCAATTTCATTGATTTCTGCTGTAACTTTATTTTCTTCTCTTTACTTTGAATTATATTTGCTCTTCTTTATCTAGTTTCTTAAGGTGGAAATTTAAAATACTGATTTTAGAACTTTCTTCTATTCTCATATATTTATTTCATGCTAGAAATTTCTCTCTAAGCAATGGTTTCACTGCATTCTATGAGTTTTGATAAGTTCGATTGTCATTTTTATTTAATTAAGAATCTGTAATGAATGAATCCCCCAATCTTGATCTCCAAGTTTGGGGGAATTTGTCAGCTATCTTTCTATAATGAAAATGTAGTTTAATTCCATTGGTTTCTAAAAGCAGACATTGTATCCCCACAACTCTTCTAAATTTGCTAAGGTGTGTTCTAAGGGTCAGACGGTGGCCTATGTTCATGAATATTCCATGTGAGATTTAGAAGAATGTATAATGTGCTCTCATTGAATGAACTACGTTATTGATGGTGCAGTTTAGTTCAGCTATTTAATTGCAATTTTTTTTTCTGTCCATTTCTGATAGAAAAGTGTTGAAATCTCTAACTATATTAGGAAATCATCTATTTAACTTTGAAACTTTTAATTTTTGTCTCAGATATTTTAACAGTCTGATGTTGGATGCATATACATTAAGAATTGTTATGTTTTCTTGGAGATGTGACCCCTTTGTGATCAGGTAATGCTCTTCTTTACCTCTGATAAATTTTCTTGTGGTGAAGTCTCCTTTGTCTAAAATTAATATAACTACTCCTGCTTTTTTGTATTAGTGTTAGTATGGTATATCTTTCTTCATCCATGTATTTTCAACCTATAAGTATCATTAAATTTAAAGTGGGCTTCTTTTTTCTTTTTTTTTTTTTAATTATTATGTGTACATAATAGTTGTATATCTGTATAGGGTGCATTGTATTCCTCTATAGTGGGTTTCTTGTAGACAACATGTATTTGGGTCTTTTGATTCACTCTGACAATCTGCCTTTTATTGGTGTATTTGAAAGACTAGCATTTAAAGTGATAGTTAATATATTTGAATCTATATCTACCCTATTTGTTACTATTTTCTATTCATTCTCCTTGTTCTTTGTTACTATTTTTATCTTCCTTTTTTCTATTATAGTTTTAATTGTGATTTTATAATTCCATTTTTCTCCTTTCTTAGTATTTCAGTTGTACTTTTATTTACCTTTTTAATAGCTGCCCCAGAGTTTATAAAATGTGCATATACATAAGTAATCCAAGTCAACTTTGAAATACCAGTTTACCACTTCATAGGTAGCATGAATACCTTATAACAACAAAGTAATTCCACATCCTTCCTTTTATCCCTCATATTTTATAAATAGCATTGCTATCTATCATTCATTTCACTAATACATAAGCATATATAAACATATATATACACAAGGTATATACATATGTACATAATCATGCATAATTTAATATTTAACATCTTGTTGGTTTATTATTTTGAAAAAGTTGCTATCTGTTAGAACAATAAAAAATGAGAAAACTAGAAGTTTTTATTTTATCTTCACTTATTCCTTTTCTGATGTTCTTCCTTTCTTTATGTAGATCTGAGTTTCTGATCTATATCATTTGCCTTCTCTCTAAAAAATTTCTTTTAACGTTCCTTCCAAGGCAAATCTACTAGCAATAAATTCCCTTCATTTTCATTTGTCTTTACTTCTCTTTTACTTTTTAAGAATAGAATTCTGGGTGGGTGACATTTTTCTCTCAACGATTCAATGCTTTAATCCATTTTTTTCTTGATTACATTATTTCTTTGATTTTTTTTCTTATTAGTAATTTTCTCCCCTACATTTTTTCATGATTTTTTTCATTATATTTGATTTTTAGCAGTTTGAATATGATATGGGTAGATGTAATTTTTCTGGCATTTATTCTACTTGTTGTTCTCTGATATTCCTGTATCTAAGGTTTGGTGGCTGACATTAATTTGGAAAAATTATCTGTTATCATTGCTTTAAATATTTTTTCTCTTCCTTTCTCTCTTTCTTTTCCTTCTGTATTTTCATTGCATGTAGCTTATATCTTTTCTAGCTGTCCTTAGTTCTGGATATTCTGGAGATTTTTCCTCCTTTTTCTGTTTGTTTTGCAGTTTTGAAAGTTTCTATTGACATGTTTTCAGATATAGAGTTTCTTTTCTCACCTGTTTCTGGTCTACAAAGGAGGCTATAAAAGGCGTGATTCATTTCTATTATAGCAGTTTTTATCTCCACATTTATTTTTGATTTTTTTTCTTAGAATATCCCAATGCACCCCCCTTACTCATCAGTTCTTACATTCTGTCTACTTTACGTATTAGAGCCCTTGGCATAGAGGCCTTAGGATATTAATAATCCTAGTTGGTTTTATTTTGTTTTTGTCATTATTTTTATTTTTTGAGGCTGAAGTGTAGTGGCATGATGGGCTAATTTGGACTGGTTAGGGTCAGGCTGATCTGCATATTTATTACATGAATGAGGCTGATGAAGGCCTTGCAGATAGAATGTTATCAAGATCTTGCAGGTGGGTTGTTTCGAGACCAGAGTTAATTAAAACCCTGGGAGATTTCCAAGAAGTAACTGATATTCCTCAAATTTGTACATATAGTTGTATATAAAACCTCAAACTATCCTTTCCACAGAGCCTGCAGTCACTCCGATGGGGCCAGCTTGCTGTGCAAGTTGTTAATAAACTTTCTTTTTCTTGCTAAAACTTTACTTTCTCTTTTCAATTATTTCGGTGACTACCTCAAGCCACCACACTGCTCTAACATGATCATAGCTCACTGCAATCTCTAACTCTTAGGCTCAAGCCATTATCCTGCCACAGAGTAAGTAGCTGGGACTATAAGCATATGTCACCACACCGGGCTAACTTTAAAAAAAATTTTTTTTGTAGGCATGAAGTCTCAGTATGTTGTCTGGGCTGGTCTCAAACAACTGGCTTCAATCAATCCTCTTGCCTCAGCCGCCCAGAGTGCTGAGATTATAGGCATCAGCCATTATGTCCAGCCAATCAAAGCTGTTTTACATTCCTAATCTGCGAATTCGAATGTCACTTGCATACCTGAGTCTGTTGTGATACTTGGTCTGTCTCCTTAGAGTGTGCTTTTTGCCTTTTAGTATGTTTGCCTTGTAATGTTTTTTCTCATAACAGCTACACATGATGTGCTGAGTGAAGGGAACATGACGTGCAATACGATGATGGTAAAGTGCAGAAGGAGGAAGGCATTGTATTGTCCCATGAACAGGTCTTGGTCTTTTAGTGAGCGTTTACCTCTGGACTGAGAACTTCACATTCACTTCTGTTTTTCCCTTTGTAGGGGGACAAGTAACTAGAGTGGGCTACAGGTGGGTGTTTGATTAGCCCTCATGGAAGGCTAGCCTGGACTCTAGATAGGCATTTGTCTTGTGCTGGGTTAGTTAAGCTCTGATAAAAACCCAATAGTTAGGAATTGGTAAAACAGCTTCTCGTGAGGGCAGGCCTTTAAAAAACCCACAATGCTCTGTGATGATTCAAAATAGTTACTTTCTTCTCCCTTCAGCAGGCACAGGAAAGGATCGAATTATTACTATGAGAACCTGACTGGGCTCCTGGATAAAATCCACACAAGTACCCTCCCCGGCCCCGCTCCGAGAATGGGTTTTCCTGGAGTTTTAACTCTTGTATTCATCTTTGCTGGGCCTGAAGCAACTTGGAGGTAGGTTTTTATACCCCTGTAGTAGCAATTCCTTGAAGTTTCTCCTTATTGTTTTCTGATAATATTGGTGATTCTCTGTATGCATATGTCAGTCTATCCAATTTATGGGGCAGTGGCTTTCTCTGTGACCCCTCTTCTCTGATACTTTTTTTTTTGAGACAGAGCCTCAAGCTGTCGCCCTGGGTAGAGTGCTGTGGCATCACAGCTCACAGCAACCTCCAATTCCTGGGCTCAAGCGAATCTCCTGCCTCCGCCTCCCAAGTAGCTGGACTACAGGTGCCCGCCACAACGCCCGGCCATTTTTTTTTTTTTTTTTTTTTTTTGGTTG
>CAUYON010057596.1:0-12031 GCA_963573935.1 Arctocebus calabarensis
AGAGTGCCGTGGCGTCACACTGCTCACAGCAACCTCCAGCTCTTGGGCTTAAGCGATTCTCTTGCCTCAGCCTCCCTAGTAGCTGGGACTACAGGCGCCCGCCACAGCGCCCGGCTATTTTTTTGTTTTTTGCACTTCGGCTGAGGCTGGGCTTGAACCCGCCACCTTCGGTATATGGGGCCGGCGCCCTACTCGCTGAGCCACAGGAGCCGCCCTTCTCTTCCTTTTCTAATGTGATCCCCTAGGTTTCCTCTGGGGTTTTGAAAGTCAATTCTAAAAGTCAACATCACTTCCATCTCCCTTCTTAAAAAAAAAAAAAAAGAAGATGTCTTGCTGGCCCCTCTCTGAGACCACACACGATTTCAACTGACTATCTTTTAATTACCTGAAACCTGGAATAGTCTCAAGACTTTCCATGGCAGCTTGTAATATGCTTTCTACGTGAATATTTTTAATTGACTTAGAATTTAGCTATAAAGTTTGTTTGGTAGAAATGGTTATATAACATATGTTCTATGCCAAAAAAAGAAATTTATTTTTATTTACATTATTAATGCAAAATTACAGGGAAAATTTTATAGCTTTAAAAAGTACCTAGTAATATGGGTACAAGAAAATCATAAAGCAAGAGAACTATCTGAACATAAAAGTCATTTATGTGTTTATGGGCAGCCATTAAAAATTACTTTATTTTTCTCAGATTTTGAAAGATTCTATTTCAGTGGAAGATAATTGATTCTACTGAAAATACAATGATCACTAATTTAATTAATGAGTGCCAATAACCACTGATCTATTTCTCTTGGAAAGGAGATAAGAAAAATGTTAATTTAGTGCGTATGTAGGAGTGTATGCATTTTCTGGGTCCAGCCTTAGCTCAAGGTTTCTGAGATTATTTTAATTACTATTTTATCTTTCTACAGCTACTTTTTTGAGAAAAGGGAAGCTGACATTTCAAAGACAGTTTGGTAAACAAACTCAGAGAGAAATCACATAGTTCTGTTTTTCTCAAGGGTCTTTCATTGCTTATAATTCCCTGTTTTATACTGTGCCAGAAATCTCATGTGACATACTCGATTAATAGGTGTTAGAAGTAGGAAGTAAAATGTAAAACTTAAAACCCTCAAGTGGAAAGACAGAACCAGATTCACCTCTTAAGCTTCAGGATTATCTCACACTTGTTTATACGCTTTGTAAATGGCTTTAGGGTTCATGTGCCTTTTCTGAGAGGTGATATTTGGGTCTCAGTGATATGTATGAGAATTTAAAGAGTATTTTTACTTTAGAGCAAGCACAAAAAAACAAAACAAAACAGGTTAGTATCTTTCTTGGTTTTACCTTTGTTTGACAAATACCACATAATCCTAAATTATCTCTGAATGGCTTAGTTTAACAAAACCCATCAATGTAGTTTTGATATAGACACCTGGGTAAAGAAGACCCTCTGACTTTTAAGACTGAGATTTTAGGGTAATGTCTGGATTAGGCATGTGCTTCTCCCCGCTCTGACTGAAGATGGCATCTTTTGTCTCTGAGCTGGTTACATGTCATTAGGGACAGGGTTGAAAGAACAGACCTCAGGAGACACTTGCAAAATTATCTCTAGTAAAAAGATGGAGAAACCATTTCGGCAAGATGGAACAGAATGTACAAAGGGACTTGACATGACAGGTTGGCCCTCTGGATAAGAGCCAGCAAGTGGACGGTCTAGATCCTGGTTGGGAGTCAGGGGACGGAGTGAAGGAGCTGAGTGTGGTGCAGCAGCTGATGAGGAGTCACCCAAGACAGAGCAGGGATGGAGAGGCACCTGTGCCCGGTGTGCAGATGCTGGCAGCAACGTGGGGAGGGCAAAGGGCGAAGGGTATGACACAAGGCAAAGCCCAGGGTCGAACACAGCCAGAGACAGGACGGTCAGGAAGACGATGCCACCTCTTCCCAGCTGTAAAGTTGGTCTCAGTATGTTAGGTTTTCTTTTTTCCTTTCTTTCTTTCATTTTTAATGTGTAGATGCAGGAAAGAGGACTGAAGGTGAAGGCCTGGCCCACGATGGAAGTTGCTGTCCTTGTCTGTGGGGCTGGGCCGCTGATTCACTTGTGGAGGGTCCCAGCCCTTTCCTCCCCTCACGCCCACTGTTTCGTTGTCTCTACAAGTCTGGAAAATGCCAGACTCAACTTTAACTCCAGGCAGAAAGATATACAGAGCAAAAAGACGATGGTGTCTGGACCTCAGCAGAGGTTTGGGAACTTTCTATAGGTTCCATGCACAGAGTTGTTGAGACGACAGCAAGTGAACAGTGGAGAAGACGGACAGAGCACGGCTGGACGCGAAGCCCAGTGGCCGCGGCCACAGCAGCACTCTCCCTCTCTTCCGTATTTTCTTCCATGTCGCTTTATCAACCAGACCAAAACGAAGTGAAGTGACTGCTGACGTATGATCACAGTTCAGAAAGGGTTTTTCAGATTAGACCTTCCTAAACCAGGATGTGTGGAAAGAAATCTGGTGTGTTTGTATGTTTGTTTTTAAATTGTTATGTGCCTTTGCTGCTTACTTTCTTATTGTTTTTGTTGTTGCTGTTGTTGTTGTTTACTTCCAAAGGCTGCTTAGAGCCCTGGGTAGCAGGAGACAAAAGAATAATAACAGAAAAGCAGTGTACGGCCTCTCAGGCTTCCAGAGTGATGAATTTCCGTTAATGAAGCCTCATCATAACCTGAGAATTTAGACAGTTGGGCCGAGGCCTTCCTAATGGGCCTGGCCTGTCAGAGGTTTCTGACAATTCCAAATAATGGGCAACCTCCCTTGCAGTTCTAATTTGGTGGTTGAGCTTCCTCGTCTGAGAGCTGCCATGTTTTGTTGGAATCCATTTTATTTCTCCTCTCATCCTGGCTGTGCCTCCCCAACAAGGGCGTGGAACTGACAACTGATAGTATCAAATATTGTGGCCCCAGAGACTTGCAGAAGTCTGTGTTGTCTTTCCTTTAGCAAAGAGAAAGCGTGGCAGGTGCATAGGGCTCAGGGAAGAGTTCCTTCTGCAGGGGGCAGTCACCATCCTAAGGACTCCTATTTCGGGATCAGGAAATGAGTAGGAAAGAGCTGCTCCAGGCCTTGCACCAGGTGCTGGGAAGGGAAGGGTGCATCACGCACAACCCAGGCTGGAGGCAGCAGCTTTAGACACAAAGGAACCCCCCTATATTGGAGGCTTGATGGAAATGTGGGAGCCACTTACGGAAGCCAGGGAGACTCTGTGGATCAGGCAATGGGTCCTCCCTCAAAATCCACTAAATTCAGGACAGGTCTTCTGGTACCCTCCCAGGCGGAATTAATCCAAGGGTCTTCTCTCTCAGCACTGTGTTCTTCTCATTAAGCAGAGCCTGGCCACACTGCATAATGAGAAGCCAGTCACCTGCCTGTCTACCCACATTGTCCCCTCACAAGACCAAGCTCCCAGGTTGTTTGAAAGCCCACTGGTAACAGAAGAATGAACAAATGATTCAGTGAAGAAGCCCTTGTATCTATTTCTTCCATGTTTCTCTCTGTAAACTGGCATGGAAGGATCTGGAAACTATTTTTAAATATTAAAGCCAGCTCCTTTCTTCCATCCCCACTCTCACTCTCAGTCTTGCAAGGTCAGAGCGCGGGTCTGAGTCTGGTGTTTCTCCTGCATTTCCAGGCATTTATTACGGTATCACCAAGCACTCCGAGATTATGTCATAAATGTCGGTAATTGACAGATGGATGTTACCTAGCTGAAGTACATACAGAAAATATCAAACAGAAGCTTGGAATAAACGTTTGAGATATACAAACAGAGAATTTTCTAAACCCAGGTACAGTATGCAAGATCTGCTAAATGGGAATCCTCTGACCACTTAGTTGTTCTATTTTTTTCCCAAACATTTCTTGATTTTTCATTCCCTTTTCTTTTCATCAGGATATAAAATTTCCCACCTCTGATACAAGATTTAAAACCCTGATGATTCTGCTTCTTGCTGTATGTTCAAAACAAACAGTGACTCACTGTGTGACCAGCATGTCCCGACAAAATCTGAAGAATGGTCAGGAGATGTGTGTGTGTGTGTGTAGGTACACACCTGATCTGTGTATGCTGACAATTAACATTCTTTTCTCCTGCTATAAAAAATGAATACTACTTCTATCTTCAAACGTTTGCTTCCCAAAGATTTATAAAAAGATTTATAAAAAAAAAGGCAGTGCACTCATGACCCAAATACCTCCCACTAGCCCCCCCCCCCCAAGACTGCCATATTGGGAATCAAATTTCAACATGAGTTTTGGGAGGATTTATCCTTTATTGAAGACACTTTTGGTGGGGTGGGTTTGGGGAGCTATGCGTGACCCCTCTTCCCTTCACTTTTGGAGAACATAATTAGTAACAATTGAGATGATTTTAATAAAGAATTTTTTTTTATTTCTCCTGCTATTTGAATTACAGAAAATAATTCATATTTTGACACTTTGTTTTTGTTTTCCTTGCCATGTTTCTTAGTTTCTTAATAAAATATTATTTTGGTAAATATTTTGATGTATTTTCCATTATGTACACTGCTTTTCCTTTCCTTACTGGTTTGTAGGACCGACTTAAATGATGCAGAGAATGACTAAGATGATGTTATAATGAAAGTAAGAGGCAGGCAAGGTTCCGAGAGTCTGGTATATGCACAGCACAAAGGTGTTTCAGTCAATGATGGAGCACAGACGTGAAAGCATCCCCGTAACATTATGATGCCATGTTTATTACTGTACTTATTCCGTGTGTAGACACACAAATACTTCCAAGTATGTTACGGTTGCCTGTAATATTCAGCAGAGTAACCTGCTGCCCGGGTTTGTAGGTTAGGACCAGTAAGGATGTAGTAGGTCACACCAGCATTCTACAGTGTTCACACAATGATGAGATCTCCTAACCACGCACTTCTCAGAACATGCCCCTGTTGTCAAGGGATGCATGACTATACTTACATGTAAGAATAATCCTCCCAAAACTCATGTTGAAATTTGATCGCCAATATGGCCGTCCCGGGAGGGGGCCTAGTGGGAGGCATCTGGGTCATAAGTGCACTGCTTTGGGGAACAGATCAATGCACCTCACAGGAGTGAGTGAGGGCTCCCTCTGGTGGTTTTTGTGAAATGAGCCGCTCCCCTCCCCCCACTCCCCGTGCACATCTCTGCCCTGGCCTTCCCGCCTCTCTGCTTCTCCATCAAGTTGTGCGAGGCCATTACCAGAAGCTAAGCAGACTCTGACGCCATGCTTTTGAAGTTTCCAGCCATGAGAATTATAAGCCAAACAAGCCCCTTTCTTTATCTATTACCCATCCACAAGTATGGTGTTACAACAACACAAAATGGATTAAGACAGCATATTGCATAGGCCTTGTTATTCTCCATTTTACAGATGAGAAACCAAAGTGCAGAGAAATAACATGATTGGCTCAAAAGTCCCCTGGAAAGCCAGCTCCGTCCTCTCTCAGTCTCCCTGGTATGTCTCAGCCATGCTCCATGGTTTCAGGTGCTGCAAAAACACACTGATGATTTCAGCCTGGACATCCCTGCCAAACTTTGGATTTATGCAGCCAACTGCCAAATGGATCTCTCCACCTGTGTACTGTGAAGATACTAAGCCCACATCTGGATTCATCATCAACACAGCATCAAAGCAGTCCCTACTCCTGTAGTCTCTGTTTAGTTGATGTTGTCAGATTCAGGGGGAAATGATTTTATTCTGTGGAGTTTTTTTCAAACGTTGCATGGGGTATATACTTATATTTTTAAAAGTTAGTCATTGTTTATCTGAAATGCGAACTTAACTGAGCATCCTCTATTTTATCTGGCCATCCTAGCGATAAGCGTCAGAATGGCCGTTGAATCCTCTCTCGTCGTCTCCCGCTATATCATCAACTGACTCCTGTTTATTTTACCTCCTGAGTATTCCCCCAAGCATGTCCTTCCCTCTGTCTTCATTCCTGAAACTGACACCCTAATGTAGGCCCTCCTTATCTCTGGTATGGACAATAGTTTCCTAAATATTTTCCCTGTTTCTCATATTACTGTCCCCCACTCCCAGTAGATGTCCATCAGAAAGGCCCTCGGATGTCACGCAGCTGACTGTGCCCTCCCTCTGCCTGACACTCTTTTTTGTAGAGACAGAGTTTCACTTTGTTGTCCTCTGTAGAGTGCGGTGGCATCACAGCTCACAGCAACCTCCAGCTCCTGGGCTTAGGCGACTATCTTGCCTCAGCCTCCTGAGTAGCTGGGACTACAGGTGCCCGCCACAACGCGCGGCTATTTTTGGGGGGCAGTTTGGCGGGGGCCAGGTTTGAACTTGCCACCCTCGGTATATGGGGCTGGCGCCCTGCTCACTGAACCACAGGTGCTGCCCAACTGCCTGACACTCCTTGGTGGCTCCCACAGCAGCTGTCCTCAGCCCTGACTGCACATCAGTCACCAGGGAGCTGAAGAAACAAACAACATATTTTGACACAAACTATACTCAAAGTTCATGCAACGAAACCAAAACATTTGCACCCCCATAACATTCTGAAATGTAAAACACAAAAACACATCCAAGGCCCTACTATCTGTAGTAGTATAGTTTAAACACTAATACCTTTTTAAAGCCCTCAGGATGGTTTCTACACACGGCCAGACTGGAACCATCAACCTGCACTGTGGAGTTCAAGTGCATGCCGTGCGGGTCCTTCTCCGCCCGCCGTGAAGATGTTACCAGCCTCACGTTTGCCATTTCCTGCTCACAACTTGCACTCAGGGAACACAGCCCTGTGTACCATTCCTCCTGCACACGGCGGGTTTCCCACCTTCATTCCCCTGCCCTTGGTCTAGAATATCCTCTATACGCCCTTTTCCCCATCATCCTCACATCTCTTAACCTTCAGTCAAGTTTCAAACTCAGATCAGGAGCCATTTCCTGTAAGAAATCTTCTTGATCATTGGCTCGACCACAGCTCCCCAAAAGCCCCCTAGTGCCTTCCTGCAGCTCCGTCCACTTCTGTGCTTGTCAGATCTTCAAGGGCAGCTCTATGTCTTAACTAATTTTCATACTCCCGGGACCAAGCACATCACTGAATAAATGAATGAAGGACTAATTAATGGTGTGGAAGCCATGATTCTAACCCACAGTCTGCATACCCTCCTACCATATAGTAAAGTGAGTTGTACTGTCTATGGGCATTGTCGTGGGAGCAGGGATCATTAATGTTCAAGATGGCGGCCCTGAAGCCAGCTCCCAGGCGTGTCAGGCCCCTCTCACGCCTGTACTGGAGCACGTGCTGCTCTCTCAGACTGAAAGTCCTCTCCTTCAGCATTCTGCATTCAGCAGAACATCAGCGCACACCCACTCTCCGCACCCCGGGCCCTCTAGCATCTGTGCACACCCCAACTGGAGTCCCAACTGGAGTCCCAACTGGGACTGTGATGTTCCAGTGTCTATCCCCACTAGACTCAACACTCTCTGGGGTGCATGTGACTTTCATGCACAGCACAGTGTGCACGCTCAGTAGGTTTTTGTTTCTGGATTATGATATTACATAGAACTTTGGTTAATTATACTTTGCTCTATTCTAACTCTTTGAAAAGTTGATCAGCTTATCTCACCCGTGGCACTGCTAAATGATGAAGAATTTGCTGCGCTTTGATCTCTTTTTTATTTTAAGCAGTTTTCACCATTGGTCAGAGTTCTTTCGCTCCCCACTGAAAGCCCTAAGAACGTACTATAAAGAAACCTCGGAAACTTTCCACCCTCTGCCTCCTGCCTGTCTACCTAACTGTCACCAGTGGTAATTGGATTGGACAAAGCTGGGAAAACAGTTTTTGTCCTCCAGAACAGGACCCCCAATCCTTTTGCTTTGGTTAATTTTTTGCAGTCCCCACAGAGTGCCATTGCTCCAGGAAGCAGCAGCGCTGTCCCTGCTGGCCTTTGATGTGCGGTCCTGGCGCTGTTCCACCCCTTCCCCAGGCAAGGCCACAGCTGGCCACCACGTGCAAAGGCAGAGGCAGGGAGGGAGCCGAGCTTCTCCTGAGCCAAGTGCAGATTCCACACGTGAAGTGGAAAACCCGCATCCTTGGTCTGCTGAGCGCACAGCCGAGGCGCAGCGGCAGTGGGCAGCTCTGCGTGCAGACCCTGCTGCATCACCAGCAGCAGTGATCTCAAGGAAGGGCCTTTGTGTTCTTCCACATCGAAACCCCTCTCCTCTGTAAAGTGGGGTCAACTTCCTCTCCCTGAAGTATTACCCTGAGGGCGCGAGACTCAATTCCATGGAGAGGCTCATAATATTAAATCACAGTAGGAACTGGCTTAGCACAGTTTCCATTCCTTACCCTCCCAATAGGAGGAATCAGGAAAAATATGCAAGGGGAGGGGAGGAGAGAAGGTGATTGGAGGGATCTCACCTAATGTGCGCAATGTGGGGTGCTCAGCACCCCCCACCCCCGTGAAGGGCTCAACTACTTCATCTTAGAAATGAAAACAGTGTAACCTAGACGTGTGTTCCCTCATATTAATTGGAAAAGTCATTTGGGGGCACTCTGAGATATATATATGCAATTGACAAAGGCCTCTTCTACACTCAGGCCATCCAGAGAGCCTCTCCGTGCCCTTGGCATCTGACAGCAATAGTATACTCCCCTAACAGAGAAGAGCCCACTTCTTCCCTCTTCCAGTTTTTGCAAAGACAGAGAACCTAAGGAAGAATAGAGAGTCTCCCCCTGGAGCTCGTGGACACCACCACGAGCTCTGGAGAGTTCAGGGATCCAAAGCTGTGCCTTATGGAACCTTGTCCAATTCCATGTTTCCTTATGACCTTAATGTCTAATAAGTATCTCCAACATTTTTTACCAAGAGAGGTCAGGAGCCCTAGAAATCTTCTGGAGGCAAGCCTTTTGAGAGCTGTGTCGCCAGGGTGAGTGGGTCTTCTTCCAGCCTCTCGGCCCACACAGATAGCGCCTGGGGAGCTACAGCCCTGGAGAGGGAGGTTGGCGCAAAGGCACCCTGGGAGCACGCACAGCACTGGGGGGCAAGTCAGAGCCAACAGATGGCTCTCAGTCCCTTCTGCCCGTCCCCAACAACAGTGTCGCCTGTGTGGCAGCTGCTGTAAATGTTTTGGAAATACAGGTCCTTAGCAAATCCTCAGGGTCTCAGGGGAGAGTAAAATCCGGCCTTTCAACGCAGGATACTCAAGTTAATCTCCAGGCCTAATCCATTTAGAGCGTTGCTTTTAACTCCCATTGGCAGTGACACAGAGAGAGGCTGGAGGCAGGCAGCTAAGCCCTTCCCTCTCAGCAGGGGCTAGGCCCACCAGCACCCACACTAACCTTTGCAAGGCCTGTTCAGCTACATCACAGGTCACCTGGACATTCCCATTCGAGCCCTGCATACAAAGCCCACAGCACTGCATCCCGAGAGGTGGGGCTGGCTCCTCAGCTTCTTCCCTGTCCTTAGCAGAGGCTCCCAGAGTCACAGAAAAAAATGCTCTGGATCATTCTCCTGCTAGGGGGCCAAGCAAGTGCCTCCCAGGCTGACTCAGGCCACATGCCAGAAAAATAATGATCACACTCTGAAAACAAATAGATGATTCCTGGTAGATCATTCAGATGCTGAGAGCAAACCGCACCCTCCCCGCAGCTGACTTCCCTCTGTGCATGGCCAGGCAGCCCCAGCCAAAAACTAAATTGATAAATATATACAATGAAAATAACCTCCAGAAGTATTATTTCCAGAAACATGATAGAACATGCCCAACAGATGTATTAACTCACAGGAAGGAGAAATAGATATTTAAGTCATTTCCTTGTCTGTTCCACCTGCCTTTCAAATGTATACTCACTTGAAGAACTTGCGTAATTTTAATTTTGAGAATTAAAATCTCAGCTACTTTAAGCCAGTGTTCGTCAACCTTTTCTTAATCTCACAGCTTACATGAGACTATAGTTAAACTTCCTCAGCACACTTAAATGATATCGATCCAAAAAAAGAGTAAAACTACATATATACTTACTGTGCTTTGACTGTCTTTTGAAAATAATGTAATTAATGATCTGTAAAAATGTCTGCGGCACACCTAAGATCCTCTCATGGCACATGGGTTGAAAGTCACTGCTTTCAGTCAATGTGGTCCTTGCCTTCCCTTCTAAGGACAGAGGGCTGAAGATGATAATTCTTCTTTTGCAAAATTTCCTTTCTTTTGTAAAAATAAAAGTATGTATGCACCTGCTTATGTGCCGCAGACGTGTACGTGGGTGAGGGTGTGCACCTGTGACTGTCTCCCTCCCACCACGAAGTCGGTAACTGCTAACAAGACTTTGGCCCTTGAGATGAGGCAGAAAGTGCAGTAAGTAATCGCAGTGGCCAGTGTTGGGTTTGTAGTGCTAAGGGACCCGGCATATGCCCACTGCTGTGCTGTGCAGGGCCCCAACTTACTCATCCACACAACACACCCAAGCAGCAACCTTGAAAGCCACTTTCTTATTAATCTCTACAAGGCTAGAAAAGTCCTGATTTACCCAACAGCTATTAAGGACTCATTTTCTTTTTGGAGGAGAGGCACTCCAGGCACTCTATGCAGGAGGACCTCTGGGAAGATTGTATTTCAGCAACAAGGTCTCCACAGCCTGATCAGAGGGTTCAACCTGCCAAGACTCCATTCCCGTTCGTATCTGTAGGAGCAAAGTGGCTGTGGTCTCTGATATGAAAGTTGCTGAGAATCATTTTAGACTCAGCAGGATAAGAAAGACAGGTGAGTTTGAAATTCTGTTTATAAACACAGACCCTGAACTCTTCTAGTTCCAGACCACTGACTCCTGTGATTTGCAGTTTCCTTGTGCTCCACCCAGATGGAAAGGCATTCTGGAGATGTTTATGAATTGGGTTGGGCCACTACTTAGTCCCAGGGGAGAAACAGTCATCAGCCAATGTTATCACACAAACTGCAATGGCTGGTGCCCTTTCATATGAATTCATTGCTCTCAGAGTGATTAAAGCATTTCATATAAATCCTGTTTATGTTTTCCCAAGAGCGTGTTCAAAGTATTCAGACACAAGTAAATGCGCCCAGCCTCCTAATCTCACCACAGAAGATAAAAGAAACTTTTCCCTTTTGAAGTGAGTAGGTAGCAGCTCCATTTCTTCTAAATGTCCCTGGAAAGGGCCAACTGAGTTGAGGGTGTTGGAATGTGGAAGAGGAAACCAGAGAAGGCAAAGTCTTCCCCCTGCTGCCCACAGTGGCCTCTCTGGATCAGCCGTCATGGGGTCTGGTACCACTCTGGGTGGATTTACCCACTGCTCTTGGGGGCTGGCCGGGCATGATCCACTTCCCCATGGGTCCAGGCCTGCCTGGGAGATCTGAGATCAACAGCATGAGTCTGGGGGTCCACAATAAACCCAGGTCAAGGGGATCCATCTTGTAGAAGGTGTGATTCCATGGGGTCTCGGCCAGGATAAGACCCTTGGGGTGAACCCAGGCTCCTGAGAGAGGAGGTTTACCCAGGAAGGAAGACTCTGCTTGCTCTTCATGACTTCGAGTGCACTAAAACCCTGTCCCTGTCTGCCTGCTCCCCACACCAACACCCATCCCCACACCAACACCCCTCCCCACACCAACACCCCTCCCCACACCAACACCCGTCCCCATACCAACACCCCTCCCCACACCAACACCCCTCCCCATACCAACACCCCTCCTCACACAACATCCCTCCCTACACCAACACCACTCCCCACACCAACACCCCTCCTCACACATCCCTCCCCACACCAACACCCCTCCTCACACCAACACCCCTCCCCACTCCAACACGCCTCCCCATGCCAACTCCACTCCCCACACCAACACCCCTCCCCAGACCAACGCCCCTCTTCACACCAACACCCCTCCTCACACCAACACCCCTCCCCACACCAACACCCGACCCCACACCAACACCCCTCCTCACACATCCCTCCCCACACCAACACCCCTCCTCACACCAACACCCCTCCCCACTCCAACACGCCTCCCCATGCCAAC
>CAUYON010057599.1:0-21494 GCA_963573935.1 Arctocebus calabarensis
TTCTCTAGTGACATTCGGCTCCTTGCTTTAGCTGTCCAGAGCGATATTTTTATTTTTATTTATTTATTTTTTTTTTTTTTTGAGACAGAGCCTCAATCTGTCGCCCAGGGTAGAGTGTCGTGGCATCACAGCTCACAGCAACCTCCAATTCCTGGGCTCAAGTGAGTCTCTTGCCTCTGCCTCCCAAGTAGCTGGGACTACAGGCGCCCGCCACAACGCCCGGCCATTTTTTGGTTGCAGCCGTCGTTGTTGTTTGGCGGGCCTGGGCTGGATTTGAACCCACCAGCTCAGGTGTACATGGCTGGTACCTTAGCCCATTGAGCCACAGGCGCCAATTCTTTTTTTTTTAATTTTTCGATTTTTTCTTTTTCTTTCTTTTTTTTTTTTTTTTTTTGAGACAGAGCCTCAAGCTGTCACCCTAGATAGAGTGCTGTGGCATCACAGCTGGCAGCAACCTCCAATTCCTGGGCTCAAGCGAGTCTCCTGCCTCTGCCTCCCAAGTAACTAGGACTACAGGCGCCCACCACAACACCTGGCCATTTTTTGGTTGCAGCCGTCATTGTTGACTGACGGGCCTGGGCTGGATTTGAACCATGTGGCTGGCGCCTTAGCCCGTTGAGCCACAGGCACCAAGCCGCGATATTTTTATTGTAACATAAACTATGTGTCTTGCTAATGACATGAAATTTTCAAAATTCTGTTCTATGGAAAATGTCTTGGGCAGGCTCAAACTAGCAAATGTTCTACCAGAAGTAGATACGGCCGTTCCCTGATGTTCCATATAAAGCAGTGGAGTAGCTATGTCCCCATCTGCCAGTGTGCACGGCAGCCTTACCCTCCCCCTCACGTCCCCTTCTCCAGACCAGCTCCACAAGCAGCCCAGAAAGACAGTAGAGCCCTGAGGAGGGAGAAAGAGGCCTCCAATCACTGGGTTCAACCCCTACCTTCCTTCCTTTTGACCCTCAAATCCTCTTTCTCCTTTGCACAAGAGTGATTTCATTTTCTAAGAAGAGAGATTTGGATATGCGTGAAGTCTGGGCCTAGTCTAAACTTTACTGTGGCGCCCGGAGAAAGAACCCTTGACCTTCACACTGTGAGGGCCTCTGCAGGTCCAGCGAGGGGCTCGGGCAGCTCTGGGCACGCTGGGCAAGCCCTAGCAGAAGGACGAGGAACACTTCGCCCAGCACATGACTGGCTGAAGGAAGTTTTTAAAAAGCTAAAGAATATATAGCTCTGACACTTGGCATATCCTTATATACATATATACATAACATGAATTATGTAGGCAAAAGATGCACTGTATTTAATTTGTTAGGGCAAAGGGTGACATATTTTTTGCCTTCATTATGTGCTTGATGCATGGAAGCATGTGGTCTGTCTAGTTTTGAACAGACCTATAATAATCATCATCTCAGAGCCAGATTCCTTTTAAGAAACTGCAGGCGCTGATTCAGAACGCTGCAGAGATTAAGATACGTGCTATGCAGTTAAGTGCAGGTATCTGTTGAAAGCTTTTACTTTTAAATCACTGCCTTTAAGCATGAAACAAATGTGGAATTTACACACTTAAATGCAACATAGATAGCGTTTAGAATTTTTTTTAAACAGTGCTGTACAAGCTACAAATTATATATGCAATATGGTGCCAATTACATAAAAAGGTGGGGGGGGGGGGAAAATCCAAAAATAAAACTTGATAATTTTCTAAAAAATCACTGAAATTTTCTTTTTTTTTAAATTTTTAATATTAAAATATTTTTTTTTTTATATTTTTTTTTTTTTTTTTTTTTTTTTTTTTTTGCAGTTTTTGGCCGGGGCTGGGTTTGATCCCACCACCTCTGGCATATGAGGCCAGTGCCCTTTGAGCCATAGGCGCCGCCCTCACTGAAATTTTCTTAGCCAGCTACTCATCATAATAGGAAAGGCAAGAGTGGTCTCTATCAGCAGAATTATTCTTTCCTAAGCTATTTCAATGTTTTCCCCTGACCCAAGCTTTCAGAAAATCACTCCATTTCTACGCCGACCCTTCGCTAAAAATTATTTATAACTACCTATAGAAGTGCTGTGGTCTTTTGAGTCATTGGTTATGGAAAAAAAAAAGCCACCAGCAATATGAACTTCTCCCACTTGTCCTAATGAGATATGCCTGCTTCAAGCCTCGCTGGATTATTTAACCACCCACACCAGCAACAGCCAAACAAAACACGCCCAGCTCAGAACCTATGAAGCTCTAGAGAGGTCTAATTTTAATTACTTATCAAAAAGTCCCCAGCAGAAAATGAAATCATGCAAAGCTACGCCGAAGTCAAATGAAAACAGTGTGTGCTCGCCAATGACGTAAAGGGTAAGGGAGTAGGTATCTGCCCAAGGAGCAGATGTGTCAACTACGTGTGCCCAATAATGGCAGCATGGATAGAGGGGTCTTCAGCCCATTCTGTACCCAGGACCGCGCTGCATCAATCACCCCTCGTCGCCTACAACTTTACATTATCATCTCTCCATGACAAAAAAAAAAAAAGAATCCATAACTTTCTTTCACTCTTCCTTCCCTCTCAAGCTTCCGCCTCTCCCCTCTTCCTCGTCACCAGCGCCTGGGGTGCAAAGATCATCTGTGTCGTATGCCTGCGCTGACCGCCACGCTCTCATGCCTGGGTCCCTGCAGGGGGCGCCTCCTTTCCACTTGCTCCTCTCTGATGGCCCCGACAGAGGTCCCCTCCGTCACCGCCCTCCCAGCCTTGGCTGCTAAGTTCTCTACGTGTGCTGTCTCTGAGATCTTCTCATCCACTCTCTTGGTTTGGATGCCACATCAGAAGTGTCCAGTCTACCTCTGCACTTGTAGCCTTCCACCTTGAATTAGTTTCCCAGGGCTAACCAGCCTGGGTGGCTGAAAAACAACAGAACCGTGTCTCTCAGTTGTGCAGGCCGGAAATCTGAGCTCAAGGCCAAGGTTGGGTTGGTTCCTTCCGAGGGTGGGAAGCAGGATCTGTTCCAGGCCCCTCTCCCTGGCCTCTGGCAGCCTGCGGGGTCTCCAGACACCACAGGGGTTCTTCCTGCGTGTCTTTGTATCATGTCCCATCTGCCTGTGTCTGGACACTAGTCACACGGGAGAAGTGGCCACCGATGACAGACATTAGACCTCTTTCACTTGATTACCTCTGTGAAGACCATATTTCCAAATAAGGTCACATTCTGAACTCCTAAGGACAGAGATGTCAATATATCTTTTCAGGGAGGACACACTTCAGTACATTACATATCTCGAAATAAATACATCCAAAACAAATCTCATGGCCTCCCCCTAAAACCTTCTCTGCCTGCTGATTTCCAAATTAAGTCTACTCCATTTCTTCACACCTCCTGAGCTTATCTTTGTCTTTGTCCTCTCCGTTACTGACCCCATTAACCCTCCCGTGCAGTGTCCCTTAAACCTCCCTTGCTTCTTCGCCTCCCCACAGCTGCCACCCAAATTCAGGCCCGAATGATCCTGCACCAACTCCATGGTGACCGTCTCTTAACAGGCTTCCTAGTTCCAGTCTCGTTCTGATCTCTCCCTATGCCAATTTATCTTATAAACTGCTGCCACATTCATCTTCCTAATGGGCAGCTCTGACCCACTTCCCTCTCTGGAGGGGGAAAAAATAAAAGAAGAGTAACTTCGAAGTCCCCTCTGACCTGAGGAATCCAGTGTCAGTCCTGTCCCTGACCCTGACCTCGAGGCTCCCCAGCCCTCCCAGGAGTGCCACAGCCCAAACCCCCAAGTCATTTCTGTCCCAAACATGCACCCATGTGTTTTTTGCTTATTTCTATCAGGGTCCTGCCAAGCAAAGAGAAAGGTTTCTTGAGGGTTTAATTGAAAAGAAGCTAATGAAGGGGTCACTTGCCAAGGAGTAGGTAAGAGTGTGACAGGATCCCACAGTGGACGGGACATCTTGGGAGCAGCAACAGGGGGACGTTGTGCCCAGCTCTCCATGTGAGGCTACACGGAGAGGAAACTGCATCCCCAGCACCCGGCCAGTGAAGGAGCCTGCTGGACATAGGGCCAGGCAGAGGGGCGTGGGCAGGAACCCAGGGGCGGGCGCACTGCCTGACTCATTCCCATTTCCTTCTGCCCCGGTCTTTCTACCCTCTTTCCCCAAATCCATCAAATCCCCACCCACTTTTACTTTGGGAGGCATAGTAAGTGATGTTACAGACAATTTTTTAAAGTAAAAATATGACTCATAAACAGATATTAAACACATGTCCAAGATTGTATTGATTCTCTTAATTAAAGAGCCAGTGTGATCTCACAGCAGGTTCAAAGGAGACACCAAAGAACAGGTGAACAGATCGCCCATCCGCAACACCGAGACGAGGGTCTTGCTAAACCCCAAACAGCTCCCTGTCACCGCATTCCACCTGACACAACGTGCATTTTCTATATTCAAGAATGGAAGGTTCAGAAATCACGGCTGTCACTTTTCTGCAACTTAATAGGACTCTGAAATAGCTCAAAGGCAAAGGACGGACAGAGATCACCTGAACGGATGAACGTGGCGGGCAGGATGGCCACCAGTTTCTCCTCATCACCCAGTTCTCAACCTGCCCCAGCTTTTCCTGACCTGCAAGGCTGGCAAGACGGAGGGCAGGAAAGGAGGAAGGCGGCGGAGAGAAGGGCGGTGGCATCTGAGAGGCCCTGGGCTCTCCAGCAGCGTCACGACTCACCGTCGTCTCTCCTCTCTGCAGCTCCGTTTCCTGATCGCTACAAATGCAATTAACCGCTTTAGAGACTAAATGGATCGTGCCGGGAATCAAATGAATTGCAGCTATCTTGTCTGAGCTGAATCATGGGAGCCAAAGTGCTCATTCTTCCATTTTCCTTCACTGTCCTCACAATCCCGAGGTGAGACCAGATCTGGGCAGCTCCCTTCCAGTGTGATCGTTGCATGACAGTAAACGCTGGCTCCTCCAGGGAGCCCAGGAAAGTCATCCTCCTGGGACCCTCCCTCAACATCCTTTCCCCTGACACGCCTCTGACTGCTTTGTCCCCTCTGCAGTGGGACGTTTGCTTTTTCCTTACTTCCCACCCCAGAGGACCCAGCTCAGGGGTGAGTTCCAGCCCTACGGGGCACACAGTAGGCGGTCATAAATGCAGAGACCCGGCGATGGTGCAGGAAGGGCCCCAGCCACAGCTCTCTCCTGTCCTTCACCTGCTTCCACGTTCTTTCTTGTGTGAGTAGAACTCACGTCCGGCCACCTCGGCAGGCTGCCCCGGGTGACGTGGCTCTGTGTGGCAGGAGCAAGATGTTTACACTTAATAACGACACCCCATCTTTAGGAGATGAAGGTCCCTTTACTGTCACAAAGAGGATGGCAGTGAATCTGAGTTCCCCAAGCTTCTCTGACAGTCATCAATCAAAACCATTGCATCACAGCTTTCTGCATGTCTGGGATTCGAGAAGCGATGTTCTCCGGCCGTGGTGCTGAACTTACAAGCCAGGGTGGGGACCTGATCCGATGTCCCAACGGGGAGCTTTGTCCCTGAACACACATTGTGACAGGTGTGTCCTGGACTGAAGGGACCGGAGGGAAATAAGGTCAGACAGGCACAGGGATCTGGGGTTGGCTCGTGTGTGTGTGTGTGTGTGTGTGTGTGTGTGTGTGTGTGCGCGCGCGCGCGTGCTACATTTCTCAAGTTCCTCAATCATCCTTCAATACGTTGTTCCTCCTGGAAAGGCAGGTAAAGACTGTGCTCGTCCCCACAGGTTCCTAACTGTGACAGGCCCCTGCAAGGCAGTTCTTGAAAATATTGTTCCTTTTTTAAAAGGCTCTTCTTGTGTTCATCCCTTAACCCCCTCCCCCAAGTAAATGTCAACTGTTCCAAACTTAAAATGAATGAAAATTTTCAGAAACGTCTCAAAATGAATATTGGAGCACTTTCGGAGAGATCCCCATGGAATGTTCCTGAGACGTGAGTTCCTCCCTCCCACGCTGCTCTGCATTGTAGACGCTGCCCTCCCTGGGGTCTGCACATTCCATACGAAATGGAAGCTTGGCTTTTCCTACCATGTATTCCACCGTGTAGCGGGAAGGATTGGAGCACCACATCTCAGCCACATCCATCGCCTCTTCACCTTTGGACCCTTGAGTTTACGTGAAGCACAAACCCCAGACCGTCAGCTTACTATTCCCGAGCTGATGAGTTTGGGCATCTCAACCCCATGGGAACCTGTCCCCTTCACCACCCCCAGTCCCACCTTGGTACTGGAATAACACTGCAAAACAAAGCAGCTGCCCCATTCATGCGCCTGAGTCAAGGTAACCTAGTAAATGTTGCATATAATTGCCCTGTTCTGTATTTATTACCTAAAATACTATCTGGGGTAATCCGTTCCATTCAATTCCACAAACGTTCAACACAGGCCTATGATACGGCAGACATCCTGGGAGGCGCTGGTAGTGTAAGGAATTCACATTCAACATTATCAAGCACCTTCCTGAACAAGAGCATCAAGTTTCCCTCTTGTTTTAAAATGCCTTCATCTCCAGCAAAAAAGGGCCTCTATGGTCCCCAAGACCAAGGCCAGTCCTAGGGTTGGCCTGCCAGGGTCTGAGAACAAAGCTCTACCACTTATATCTGAAAATGTGGGGCTGCTGACTTAACTTCCTTGTACCTACCTCGGAGGGATTTTGCAAGGATTTCAAGAGACAATGTACACGAGATGCTTAGAGCAGCCATCCTGGGCAGTGCCTTTGATCAAGGGACCTACAGAAGCACAGTCGCCGACCACAGCAGGTCGGTCAGTACATAACATGGCCCTGTTGTGACCCAGCCTCACACCAGGGAGATGGTTCCTCCTCAGGGCTGACATGTATTTGAGACCGGAGGAACTTTTCTCAACTTCTGGGCCTACTCCAATGTGCCCTAAGAATGTCTCAAAGAACCTCGAAAAGACAAGTGGACACCGTTTTCCCCGAACACCAACATGGTACAAGTTTGTCTCCAGCCTTGACACTATTGCAATGGTATCTCTCATAACCATGAGCCCATAACCATCTCTCATGAGCCCTGTAGCTCACCCCTTCCTTACCCCTCCCCCCCAAAAACCATAAACACAGACAAGAACCCCAAAGCACTGGAAGAAGCAGCAGACACCAACGATTCAGTTACTCATGAACCAATTTAACTAAATTTCACTGTGAAGTCAAAGTCAGGTACAAAGAAATAGAGTACTACCTTTCATTCATTCATGGATTTGTGTGTGTGTGTGTGTGTGTGTGACCAAACTTTCCTCAAGACAAGTTTCTTTCCATATGAAATAAATGTAAATTCCAGCAAAACCTAAATGAATTTTAAATCATAATTCCTTTTAGTTTGATAACTAGAAACCTCCTATGGAAATTAAGAGAATACAATTTTCCATGGCTATAAACCCAGTGTGATGCTCAGTATTCATGTTAACACTCTCCCAATTTACTCAAGACTAAGGGATGCAATTTTCCTTTCTTCTTTTTCTTTCTTGAGCCTCTCAAAATATATTTTTAAATTTTATATCTTTTATGTATTTTTAAATTTTATATCTTTTAGGTATTGAATGTGAGTGAAACTCAAGGGTTCACGTGCACGTTATGAATCAGATTCTAAACTCGGGAGGAAATAAGGCATTAAAATTTCATCAGAAGGGCAAGAAGTATGCAAAACTCTTTTCAGATTCTCAAAATGTTGAAAGGAAAAGAAAGTACTTGCCATAAGAGAAAAAGTAAATTGGCCACATCAAGTTGTTCTTTGCACCACAGCGATGAGAAGCAAGAGCCTGTTTCCTCGATTCCCTGATTACAGGTTTCCCCAGCACCCTAGGAACCATGTGTCCCAGTGAACAAGTGTGGCCGCTGATCCCTCAACTCTTAGAGCCTCTGAGCTCCCGTCACACTTCCTGCTGTTCCTGTCACTTGGCCCTGCACCTACTTGGTTCCCCAGGTAGATTTAAGGCTTTCTTCTGGTAAACCAGCAGGTGCTCATCATCACTTGGTGGATGTAAGTTTCTGGGCCCAGTCCAGTGGAGATCACGTCATCTGTCAAGGGCTTCAGCTCTGCATGTCCCCTACTCTAGTGGGAACTCTGTTTGGATAAAGAGAATTGGGGCAATTATGTGCAGGGCCTCTGAACACCCCAAGTTCCGAAGGGGAAGGCCTTGGATTTCCATTTCACTGCAGCAATATCAACACAGAACTTCTAATGGGCCATGGGAACTAGGAGATCTATCTTCCTGCTGTGCTTTGAGGCCAACTGTAATAATTTAAGGAAACCACTGAGACCTGGGTCCCTTCTTAACCCCACAGGGAGAAGGTAATAAAAGGAAGACAGGTAAGCTAAGACAGTACCGAAAATGTGCATACCAGATCACCAGCAGTTTGATTACCGACCCTCTGATCCACCTGGATGAGGACTGCCAGAGACCCTGGCATCATTCAAAGTCCCTATTTCCAGTCCAAGGGCAAGGTTGTGTGAGCGCTCATGCTTCTGAATGGTTTGAGTCGCTTGACCCCAGGACGACGAGCACAGTTGGAAATGAGCTCAGAGAGCCCACCTCAGATAACCAGCTCCTTATTTTACCTCTGCAGAGGGGAACTCGATATGACCCTTCCAATCCCCAGGTCACACGACCATTATGAGCAGGGTCACCGTGCCATGTGAGTCCCACGATTACGAAGATGAAAGCAGGGAATTACGCTGCTCCACTGACTGTTCCAGCAATGTCCCCTGAGGTCACCTCACCATATGGAGCGGCTCCCGTGAAATTCTAACTAGAACCTAGTCCAGTAGAACCTCGGTAAGTTGACCATCCAAAGGACTAGAACAAACTGATCAACACACGGAGGTGGTCAAAGTAAGCAACTCCCACTGAGTACACGCGGGGCACGTCCGATCTACGAAAATTAGGTCAACATAGAGGGTGGTCAGTGGAGGGCAGTGGTCAACTACGGAGCTTCGACTGTATTTCTCTGGGGCAGCTACTTTCACTCGGACTCAGTTCACTCTCGCACTGTTCTTAATTCTCTTGCTTCAGTGACTACAACTTTCTTCTGTCTAATTTCCCTCCAAAGCCTGAGGCTGGGTGTTCTCTCCCACTGGTCCAGGAGCTCCTGTGGTTCCCAATGCAGGAATCGTCACCTCATCCCTCCCCCACACATCTCCTCTGTCCTCATCCCCAACCCTCCTCCTCTTCTGCCTCTGGAAGGATTCCTGTTCCCTTATCCCACCCTCACTATCTTTGCTTTCTTCCTTCATAACAGATTCCTTCTTTCTGCATTTCTACATTCAAGTGATCTTCACTTTGAAGTGGAGGGAGGGGAGTGATCTTTTCTCTTGTCACCATCTTTGACTTCTGCTAACATTGCTCTTAACCCTGCCCTGGTCCTAAGCATCACGGAAAATGAATAGCCCCAACATGGCCCTCACCATCGCACAGAGTTAGGGGACTGACCAGAGATAGAATGTGTGGAACAGACTTGGAAGCTCAAGAGATGGTCAGAGACAGATAAATCAGAATTGGTTGGAGGGATCTAAGAAAGCTCCATGTAGGATGGAGAACCCAAGCAAGGTCCCAAGGGACAGATTATAAAAGGTCAAGAGCCAAGTAGAGAAGGAGAACTGGATGTCACAGGATGGGGACTTAGATATAGGGAGAGAAAACAGAATTAAATAAATACATTAAGCACCCCCACCATGGGCCAGGTTTTCACATGAAGTTCTATCATGTCATCATCAAGAATCCCTCTGAGATATGTAATAATATCTTTCTATTACAAGGGAAATTAAAGAAATCTTAAGTCCGTGAAGCTAGGTGCTGCAGACCTCAGACCCAGAGCTTTAGAAAGCTAGGATCACACTGGTGTTTCTAAGACAACCCCAGAAATGGGGGTGCCACCTATCAATCAACAAAGCCAATAGGGAGAAGGTCCGCTCCAGGAACCAAACAGGCCATGAGCTCTCGGAGTCTGAGAGGCAGGAGTGAAGTCTGAACAGAGGCTCCTGCAGGACTCGGGCTGTCAGAGGTAGGGTAGGTTTCTTGTACAGGAAAAAATGGCTGGGAGAAAGTTCCTTTCATCTCCCTGGCTCTTGGAGCTGGATGAAGTCATAGTTAAGGCTTTTCAAGCTCTTTTATTCCAAAGATCCCAGATTTTGTGACATAGATAAGATAATCAGGCCAAAGAGACAAAACAGGAAACAGGACAGAATCATCTGGAAGCACCACTGACTTGGGGCAGAGAGAGTGAAAAGCACCCCAAAAAAAGTATGATCAGAGATGGAAAAAACTTACCCAGAATGTGCCACGTCTCCAAAGCCAAACAAAAGAGCTTTCAAAGAGGAGAGTCGGGGTAGCAGAGTTTGAGAAGGGGTCTGAGGGAACAGGCATGGAAAGACGCATTTAGATTTGCCAAGGGGGAGGGTACCAGTGACATCGCCAGGAAAGTGGTTCAGAAAAGGAAGCAAAGCTAGATTCTTACAGGGAGAGGCAGAGACAAGCAGCGGGGCAGAGATCACATTTGGAGGAACAAACAGCTAAATAAGGTATCAGGGACATCCAAAGAAATTGCAAGATGGAGAAATTAGCATGCTGCAAGAAAAACCAGAAGGAATAATGGAGAAGGAGACAGAATCAATCAATCAATCAATCAATGTACAGTGGCTCATGCCTATAATCCTAGTACTCTCAGAGGCCCAGGTGAGAGGATCACTTGAGCCCAGGAGTTCAAGACCACCCTAAGCAAGAGCAAGACTCCATCTAAACAAAAAAATAGAAAAAATTAGCTGGGCATGGTGCAGCAAGCCTTAGTCCCAGCTGAAGGCTGAGGCAGGAGGATCACTTGAGCCCAGGAGCTCGAGATCTCGGTGAGCTGTGAGGATGACAGCGTGGCACTCCAGCCTGGAAACAGAGTGAGACCCTGTGTCAAAAAAAATCCTGGGCCAGGATCTGTCACATGAAGAACTGTAAATTTAGAAAGGTCCAAAGAAACCTCCTTTTCAGTGGCTAGAAGGACAAGAGGCCAGGTTTGGAGAGAGAACCCTATGAAGGTCAAGATAACTATAAAAAGAAAGTGACAAGTGCATGTCAATCTTCGCTATGAAGAATGATGTGCTGATAAACTCCTGTTCTTCAGAGATTTTCATACACTCTGCATTACTTTACTCCTCTAACTTGGAGTGTGGCACTGGGCCAAGTTCTTCTGCCTTTCTGAGCTTAGTTTCCTTACCTGCAAAATCAGAGAGGGGTGGGCTGGGTAAATGTTTTCCCTCTGTAATGTTTTAAAGTTTACCTATGTGTTTTTCCCTTCTAATTGTCCCATGCCATCTTCTCAATCTCTTCTTTGCAATTAATTGCAGCCCCTACTTCTTGTGCACGCTTCCTGAGCACCTAACATCATGCCGTGTATACACACAGCATTCAACATGTTTCTCTGAACTAATAAAATTCCCATAATGTCAGAGTTTCGGGAGATAAATACGTGCTTCATCATCTTTTCCTCTCCCTATCTACACAGGCACAGTCACCAGGGCTGTTGGAATCTCTCCCTGGGTAATTCAGCTGTGATAAAAAGTACTTATCTAAAGCCGAAGTACAAGTAAGATTGAATGTCACAAAATTAGCACCCTGAGGGTTGTAGATCCTACCTTTCCTCCCAGTATGTGCATGCCAGCTTGTAAGTTAAAAAAAGAAAAAGGTAAAGTATGTGTGTTTGTGTGCACGTAAATATTTATTTATATATAAAATGGATAATGCAAGCCTGGCTCGGTGTTCCTGTTCCATCATTTCCCTCCGAAAATACTAGGGTGCATATCTATCTAAATCTCCTAATGGGTTCATTACCAAAGGAGCACAAGGGGCAAATTTCCACTGCACACACAGGCTTTTCATTTGTGTTCTAGGACATTGCCACCGCTAAGAACACTGGGTATCCTGTTTGCTGTAACTTAAATCATACTTGAGCAGAGAGAAGAAAGCAGCCTTTCTCTCCTGGGAAGAAGATGATTAGCCTAATATTTGAGTTTTAGTCCCACTTCTGTTAAGCATCAGCATCATACCGTGGACCTTTACCAACCAGAGCTAACCACTCCTGCTCAGCCAGTTTCACAGCATTGCAAACTATAATTGTCATGATTAATTGCTAACTACTTTCTAAGAAGCTTTTTTGTGGTTGTGGAGCAAGAGGGGTAAGAACTAAGAAGAACTCTACCATTTCACTCTGCAAAGGAAGATGGGGGGAAAGCTCTAAGCTTTCCCAGCTGGATAATTTTTGCAGTCAGGACTAAGTTTTAAGCCTGTACATGTAAATACAAAACTATGCACATAACATGGCAAACCCCAAAAGTAACTCAGCTGTGCTTTCACAAATGAAACAAAGGCAAAGCACTCTGAAAAAAATTAACCTTTCAGTAAGGTCATTTCATGCCATGGTTTACAAAAGTCAGGGGGAATATCTTCTATCAGATTCTGTAAAATTGCTTGGAGAAAAAAAAGGAGTGTAACCAAAAAGATCCATGTTTCTAACTATCAAATTTCAGTTCATTGCTACATGGGTAAGTTATTAAAATTTTTAAAGTAAACCACATATCCCAAATTGTGGATATGTTTAGATATAACAATGAATAAAGCCATTAAGAGCTGAAGGCTTACTTTAGGATAGGATTCGTCTACCATAAAATCAGTGTCCTGGAACAACCAAAGTTTCCGCAAACACATTCTCAATCTCTTTCAAAGAAAAACAGATCAGAGTGGGCATATTTCCAACTGATGGGGGTGCCACTGAATTAAAAAAGATAATATTTCATCCGTTATCCTAATCATTTGGAAGGGATGTTTTCAGATGACAAGCAATGGCATAATGAAAAAGTGATCAGAGAGGGACAGTGACAAAAACCTTCCATGAATGAAGAATTAATTTACAGCAGCAGGCATAACTCATGATACAGTCCATTAGAGATTTCACCTCTACTTCCCTTAACACTGATCTCAAACTTCTTCTAGAAAAAGAAAACAAAAGAGACTTTCAGAGGACAGAAAGATGCCTCGATGTGCCGGGGTGCTGAATATAAATCAATAGGCAATGATCTGCTCAAGATAATTATTAAGATGCCCCAATCAGAAGATACGAAACTCTGACCAACTTCACAGATATGGTGTCTTATTTTCCTTTTTTATTATGCACAACAGCTTCATTTATTACTACCAAGAAGTCTTTCATTTACAACCATCTTATCAAAATGTACAGTACTCCTAATACTCCTTGGGCTATTTTCTTTTAAAAAGAAGAATTAATTTCTACTGACAAGCCTGCATACAACAGAAAAATAAATGCCCAGAAAATAAAAGAGATAAATGCAATGCAGGAAATATATCCTCTCCATTATTAACCCTATTAACATTGCTGAACCATCAACATTATTGGCTGAAGAAGAAAAAAAATGGAGAGGATAAATAATAGAGAAGCTCGTAAAGCATTGGAGAATTTCCACATGAAATGGCAAAATGTTGAGAAAAAGGAATGGTTTCCTCCCCGATGTTAATGCTACACCAAAAACACATGCCCCTACCCCACTGTGCTACCTCCTTCAAGGTCACTTATCATCAGCACAACCACCCATGGATGTTTTATTAAAAGAAAGATCCCAGCTCAGAACTGCCAGATCTCCAAACCCAGGGCCCACTTATCAAAGGTGTTGCTGCCCTGACAGGCAGCTGTCCAGGGGCACACAGTAAACATTACTTTATATGTGCAGAACCCCATCAGGAAGCACATTCTTGGGTCCCTATTAAGCATTCTGATAACACCACCTCCAGGAGCTCAGCTTAACAGTTCAGCCTGCAGGAAGCCCTTGAGTGCACCAAGCCTACCAAAATTTCCTGGCTAATTTTAACCCCATGGAGTTTGATAAAAACTGAGTTGAAAATTACACTGCAACTAAATATTTTACCGACCTGAAGAAAAGATGCCTGAGTTTTGAGGAAAACCCATTGTGACTTGACATTTTTAAAAATCGTATACAAATTTTCCACTAAAAAAAAAAATAATAACCTGTATTCCTAACAGGTTTAAGATTCCCTATGAGCAAGGCATTAGTGAAGAGGCTCTTGAGAGCCCAAGTGCATGAATGCACTGATCATTCAGCATCTGTGCTCAACCTAGACTTTATCCTTTCCAAAGCTTTCGCCCACCTCCTTTAAGGCCCAAATGACTGCTCTCTCTCCCCTCAAAACAACAAAGAAATAAAGAAAAAGAAACTAAAGCAAAGGAGGAAAAACCCAGTCATGTATGATGCCTCTGTCGGAATACACTGCTTTCACTTGTCCGGTGCCCAATTACATCACCAAGACTATATTCACACCTGAAAGTTACTGACTAGTTAATATTTCAGCATTCAGGAACTGATATCTTTTTCACTGCTGAAGGAAGAAGTAGCAGCAGAAGCTGCAGCCCCAGGTTAGAT
Organism: Arctocebus calabarensis; assembly: GCA_963573935.1. Taxonomy (NCBI): domain Eukaryota; kingdom Metazoa; phylum Chordata; class Mammalia; order Primates; family Lorisidae; genus Arctocebus; species Arctocebus calabarensis. Next base: position 14,468 of record CAUYON010057599.1, read on the forward strand.
AAGGCTGGGGAATCCTGCAAGGGAACAGCCTTCAGTAAGGAGAACAGAAGCGGAGAAGCAAGGGCCGAAAGGATGCTACTGCACGGATGCTAACTAGGTTATTCTTAAGACGAAGTTAGGGCATTTTCTTCCGAGGAGAGGCTCTCCAGTCCCAGCTTCGAGGTGTGCATTACCTCAGCTTGGGAAGTATCTGCAGTGTTTGAACGAATCAGAGCGAGGGAGCAGCAGTGCCAAGAGGTACTTAGGAAGAAGATATTGTATTAGTGTGGAGCCAACCTCTCCCTGCCTGCCACCCAGTGTGGAAATTCTGGGCAGCCACCTGCCCTTACAGAGACACACGCGGGCGCGCGCGCACACACACATACACACACACTTTGCTGCACTTGGAATTCAATAAACCAGCATTTAGAGAACGACACGTTCACGATGTTCCCCAGCGGCGCGCGCGCGCACACGCACACACACACACTCGCTCCCCGCGCCTTCTCTGCAAGCGGTCACAGCCCCACCGTGGCACCAGCCCCGGGGACCTCGGAGGCGACTTGGGGAAATCTCCGGACAGCGTCCTGCACCATCGCCCCCGGCCCCGGCCGGCTGCGACCCACGCACGCCACCCGGAGTAAGCGAATCCACGTCTTCGCTCCGTGACAGCGCGCGCGTTCAGCCCGAAAGCCCGAGAACCGGCGCGGCAGCAGTGTTCCCAGCGGCAGCCCGAGTCCCCGCCGGCCCCCGCGCCCCCACCGGCGGCACGGGAGTCCAAGGCCAGACACAGGGCAGGCCAGACCGGCCGTCCCCTCCTCCCTCGGCCCCCGGTGCCCCGGGACCGAGCCGGGCTGCCCTGCCGGCTCCCGGCGCTCTATCCCCGGCTTTACACACGCGCGCACAGACACGCTCCCCGCTCTTCCCTCGCCCCAACGCGCAGCCCTGCACACACTTGCTGATGCCCGTTCCTCCCGCATCCCCAGTGGACACCCCGCGCCCCGCCCGCGTGCCCCGCTAGCAGCTGCCCTGGCGCCCCCTTCCCCGGGTGACACGCGACGCGCGGCGCTTACAGTTCGCAGGAACTGGATCTCGTCCTCGCCCTCGCCCCCATCGGCCATGGCTCCGCGCCTCCTCGCCGGGGCCGGCTCCTGAGCCCCGCGGAGCCCGGCGGCGGTGGCCCCGGGAGCTGCCCGCTGCTTCTGCTGCCGGGAGCCGCGGGCGCGAGGGGCCGCGCGGCTGGGTGCCGAGCGCCAGGCGGTCCCCGCCGGCACAGCGGAGGGGGCGACCCGGGCGCGGGGCCTCCCCGCGCCGCACCGTGCGGGAGGAGGGCGGCCCCGCAGCCGGCGGTGCGCTCGGCCCGGGCTCCTCCGAGCGAGTGCGCGGAGCCGGGGGAGCCCGCGGAGCCGGCTTAGTGCGGCGGTGGGGGTGGGGCGCGGGGGCGGGCGGGCGGGGAGGAGCTCGCCGGCTCCCGCTGCTGCAGGTAATCCGTAATCCGCAGCCCGCCGCTCCGGGCCGCCGATCCCGAGGCCCAGCGCCGCTCACTGGCTGCGCCGGGAATCGGGCCCGAGCGAGCGCGCCCGCCGGGATGCCCGGGCTCAGCCACTTGCTCCCGGTGACCCAGCACGGCGCTCCCGCCTCCAGGACTGGGCTTGGGCACTGCGGATCCCAGGAAAGCATCTTTCGGCCGAACGTACGGACTGGTTAATCTCCGACTAAAGGCTTGCAACACATGGTATTTTAAACTCGTATGAGCGCTGTTCACGATGCGCAGGAGATTCCTGCAAGGTCTACTGTTAGTGTACCGTGCTTTTCACGTCCAATTTATATGGAGTGCACGGTTTGGGTGCTCGGAACTTGAACTTGTTCATTCAACAAATACGTAGAGAGCACCTATGCCGAACCGTGTGGTACCCGAATAGGTACGCGACTTGATATTAACATGCAAGACTCAATTCAACGAGAAATTGCAGTCGAGTGAAGGATGGTATCTGGAAGTTTGAATCACTGGGTAGATCTAAACTCACACTATGGTGCCCATGATTCTGAAAGAAATTTGAGCTTTCCACCGTATATAACAGCGGGGTGCTTTCCCAATCCAGGCGCTAACCCACCAAAGCCCCTCTCAAAACGCAGCTGTGACTAAGAAACAGGAGTCTGAGGCAGTTTGGACAAGAAAGCGTTTATCTCTTGCTCCTAGTGCACAGCTCTTTAATTTAGGATACTTACAAGAAACACATGGGGAAGGAAAGCATATGCTAAGTAAAGTTTCAAATGTCAGTCCTACAAAGACACAGAAAGGAAAGATTGACATCAGCTTACCTTCATTACACATTCTGCAGCGTTTAACCCGTCACTGTTATCTACTGGTAATTTCTCCACGGCTTGCATTTTAACGTTAGCAAGTTTAACTTTGTATTTACTCTGCTAGTTTTTTTTGTATTTCCAGGGGAGTGTTATAAATAATGCGCCTATAAATGCTCTCCTTCCTTGATGGAACTAGTAATCTTCTGCCCTATTTTATGGAATCGTACTAGTCATCGTACCTAAAAACGTGAAATATTCTTAAACAAAAATTCTTTCATCTTGCAAAACTTTTGGTGAAGACAGGGATCACTGTGGTGCTCGTGCTGGTCTTGACTCTGGGCCTCAAGGAGCCTCCTGCTTTGGCCTCCCAAAGTGCTGGGACTACAGGGTGAGCCACTGCAACTGGCCTTACCATATTCTTACATCCATGATGTAAGCTCATATTATCATGTGACTTTTTACTCTTAGGGATATCTAAATGACTGATCAGCCAGAGCACAAAAATGAGGTAAAAGTCCGGAGTGAACAACTAACTATATTCCAAAATTGGCTCATGATTTAATGTTAAATAATTTGATCGTTCCAATTCAGAACATATAGAATTTACTTTTTTCTTTGTACATCTATATCTTTATCTGAAATGTCTTCTTTCCAATTTACGTTTTATTAAATCATAACCGTATACATTTATGGAGTAAAATGTGATGATTTCATATACAACGTGGGATGCTTAAATCAAACTAATTCGCATAACCATCACCTCACTTATTTTTGTGGTAAGACATTTATAATATACTCTTAGTTGTCTTGAAATGTACCCTTGCATTGTGTACATTAAGTGAGATCTCGCCAAATACCTTTTTGTTTGTTTGTTTTTGAGACAGTCTCACTTTGTTACCCAAGCTAGAGTACCCTGGCGTCCTCAGCCTAGCTCACAGCAACATCAAACTCCTGGGCTCAATGATCCTCTTGCTCACAGCAACATCAAACTCCTGGGCTCAACGATCCTCTTGCTCACAGCAACATCAAACTCCTGGGCTCAACGATCCTCTTGCTCACAGCAACATCAAACTCCTGGGCTCAGCGATCCTCTTGCCTCTGCCTCCTGAGTAGTTGGGACTACAGGTACACCACAACATTGACTAATTTTTCTATTTTTGTAGAGACGGGGTCTGGCTCTTACTCAGGTTGGTCTTGAACTCCTGAGTTTAAGCCATCCATCCACCTGGGCCTTCCAGAGTGTTAGAATTTACAAGCATGAGCCATCAGGTCCAGTCAAATTGACCTTTGCAAGTATGGTATTCAGAGAACTATGCACAGACGGGTTAATTAATTACTCCATTCAGCCTCTGCAGTAGGTAAAATAATATAAAAACTCTTACTAGTTTTCCATTTTGGCATTTTAACTAAGCTGTAAACTTTCCTAGCAAGAGTTATATTTATTATTTCTTTAATTTTCTCAAACTTAAGCGGAATAATATTAAATGCTATTTTTTTTAACCATATCAGCCTAGTTCATAGCAACCTCAAACTTCTGGGCTCAAGGAATTCTCCTGCCTCAGCTTCTTAAGTAGCTGGGACTACTGGTGCACACCACAATACCCAGCTAATTTTTCCATTTTTTAAAAAGTAGAGATGAGGTCTCAAAGTCTTGCTCTTGATCAGGCTGGTCTCCAACTTCTGAGCTCAAGCAGTCCCCACCTTGGCCTCCCACAGTGCTAGGATTACAGGCGTGAACCACTGCTCTCAGCCAAAATGCTAAATTATTATTCACTATATACAGTCTTCAACAGCAAATACAGCAGATGTTTGTAAAACATTCTGTTTATGTGGACTTTAAAACACACATAAGGTTTATATATCAAACATACATAAAAACATGTTTGAGAAGGATACATAATATTTATTTTTAGAAAGAGAACTGGGGGAAATACAACTTTTGGTTTAACATGAGTGCCAGGTAAATGGCGTGGTGTTATTTTTGGTACTCTGATATTCTGATAGATTTCATAATTACAAAACTAGAGATAATTTTTATAAGAAAACTACTCCACTGAAAGCTATGGAAACTTCTTACTTAATAACATATATATAGTTTTTAATTTAACTGTTTGGAGCAGTTCAATTTAGTTCTTTATTCCCTATTTTTTTCTTCTAGTGAACCATTATAGTAAGAAAATTTGATTTCGAGTGGAGCGATCATAGGATGAGAACTAACCTCAATTTTAAATGTAATTTTTAGTGTAAGTTAAATTGAAAGCAAGAAGTATAATTTGGATAAAGGTTAAAGTTTATGTTCAGTGTCATTAACCTTTATTGTAGACTTACACTAAAAGGAATTAAAAAGTAGATATTTTCTCAGGCACAAAACTGCAGTTCATTAAACAGAAAAAAAATATGTTTTCTTTAAAATTTTCATAAGCATCCAATACTTGATATCTGTGTATTTTGTGATTTTTTTATAAAAACATTTGTTTTCTAGGCGGCACCTGTGGCTCAAGGAGTAAGGCGCCAGCCCCATATACCAGAGTGGTGGGTTCAAACCCAGCCCCAGCCAAACACTGAAAAAAAAATTTATTTTCTAAATGCATACTATATATAATAGTTTATTTTGCTTTATGCTATTAAGTTTTATAATTTTAATGTTACTTTACTGAAATTTTTATATTCAGTAGCTCACCCTCCATTTTAGATCTATATTTATAATATAAAAAAGATTAAAGAATGACATGTCTATAGTTTTAGTCCAAATTTGGGAAGTGTTTTCCTTTGTAACTAATTATAGATCCTGCAAGAGAGGAAAAAAATACATTTCCTTCTTTTTAATTGAGTTTTTCTGTAGTCATCAAATTAAGAATGGGCCAGCAGAGCCCACTATTCGCTTGGCGGAACTCGAGACATCCTCAAAGAAAAAAAAATTAGGACAAATGTAAGATTTTTCAGTCTGACTTGTGAAGCTCCCCAACGATGTACGTGAGCTTAAAAAATTAACCTCTTCCCCCTGGTTTCTACAGAAAGTCGGCTAATATAACCGGTGTCACCGTTTTAATTCATTCAGCTTCTTTCACTAAGATCACATAAATTAAAGCTCTTACTACTGATATAAAAGCCTCTGAACTTGTCATTAGGTCATTACAAAATTAGGATTGGAGAGGCCCTAACATCCTGAGATTTAACCCGTATCTTGTCAACTCAGATTTCCAGCTCCAAAATCTCTAAGGGGCATTTCTGACCCTATGTTAGAACTCAACAAGCTTAGATTTTAGAAAATTTCCATGTTACTTACATCTTTATTATATGTACTCTAAAATATTACAATTCTGATGTGCACCTGTCCTAGAAATAAGTCCCCAGGGAACTCACTGCAAGCTGGCCCTCCACTAGCATGGCCTGAATCTCTGGGTCAGCATCAATACAAAGGTGGCCAGAAATGACATTACAAATGCTGCTGGTGGTGATGATTTGAATGTATTGAGCATTTCTTGTGCTTCAGGCGCTTCATTTTCATCGCTTCTTTTCATCTGCACAGCAACCAAGGCTTTGCTTGCTTGCTGCTTGCTTGCTTACTTTAAGAAGTAATCTGGCCAAGCATGGTGGCTAATGCCTGTATCTCAGCCCTTCGGCAGGCCGAGGCGGAGAGATTGCTTGAGGCCAGGAGTTTAAGATCAGCCTGGGCAACATAGCAAGACCTTGTCTCTACCAAAAAAAAAGTTTAAAAATTATCTGGGCATGGTGGCATGTGCCTTTGGTCCTAGCTTCTCAGGAAGCTGAGGCAAGAGGATCCCTTGAGCCCATGAATTCAAGGTTGCAGTGAGTTATGATCGTGGCACTGCACTCCAGCCTGGAAGACAGAGCAACACCCTATCTCACAAAGTAAACAAATGAACAACAACAAAACAAACAGCAACTTGACCAAGATAACACAGCTGCTGAATGGTGAGGCACGGGTTTGAGGGGTCTCGGCCTGAGCTCTTTGTCACTATTGAGGCTACTACCCTTCCCAGAGTCCCAGAGTGGAAAGCAGAAAAAAAAGAGTCTAGACTGACACAAACTATAAAAGGCTCTGGCAGCCCCAGGAGATCTGTCCCTGGTTTCAGGCCAAACCGGGTCCTGTTAGCTCTTGGAATGCAAGTTCTGGAAAGAGACAGGGATTACTGTGTGCTCAGAAATAAAATCCAACATGCCTCTCTCCACAGTTTGTATTCTTAGGGGAAATCAGCTTGTTAAGACTTGAAGGTTATTCATTACCATCCTGCCGGTTCCTTTAAAATTAGGACGCCCCAAACTACGATTCATATTCTGGTTTCTAGGGTCAGGAGCAAGCTACATATACGAGAGAAAACGCGCTCTACCTCTTGGGGTTAGAGGAGCCCCGTCATCACAAAGAGGGTAACCCTATGTGACCAAAAGTTTGCTAATTACAGCAATCCCCCTCTTATCCGTGACTTGACTTTCTACAGTTCCAGTTACTCACCATTCTAAAATATGAAATGGAAAATTCCAGAAATAAACAATTCTTAATTTTTTTTTTTTTTTTTTTTTTTGCAGTTTTTCGCCAGGGCTGGGTTTGAACCCACCACCTCCAGCATATGGGGCCAGTGCCCTACTCCTTTGAGCCACAGGTGCCACCCCTTAACTTTTCAGTGGTGCAGCAGTCTGAGTGGTGTGATGAAATCTGAGGCCATCTCACTCCACCCTACCAAGGACATAACAGTCCCTAGCTGTTCCAATTATCAGATCA
>CAUYON010057601.1:0-33792 GCA_963573935.1 Arctocebus calabarensis
ATGTTACTTGCTTTTTTATTTTTTTTGCTTCTTCATGTATCATGTAATAATTGTATAATTGACATAATGAATAATATCTTGGCAGAGATTGTATTGTTTTTCTTTAAAATGTGTTGAGTGTTCTGGCAGGCAGTTTGTTAAACTCTTTGATTCTGCCAGGCTTAGTTTTTATTCTTTTTTTTTAAATTTTATTTTTACATATACATGTGTTTATTAGGTTTCTACTTTTTGCCTTCACAGAATTAAACAGGCTTAAAATTTAATAACAATAACAATGTTTAAGATAAGGACTAGAAACAAAAACCTCGTAAAGAATGAACAAAGATAAATACATTCAGAAAACAGATGATTTCTGTATCAAAATCTTAAGCAATATTAATAAAATGCAAAGAAAGTAACGTTCACATTGTCAAATAAGAGTATGTCTATTATAGAATGCTTTGACTCTGAGGCTCAGTAGCCGGGCATTGTGGCAGGCACACATAGTCTCAGCTACTTGGGAGGCTGAGGCAAGAGAAACACTTGAGCCTAAGAGTGTGAGTTTGCTGTGAGCTATGATGCCACAGCACTCTGCCAAGGGTGAGACTCAATCTGAAAACAAAAAAAATCCATAGGTTTATATTCCCTGTTTGTTTTTCCTTTTTTTCTTAGTGTTTGTTGAAGCAACTATCTTTCAGCCCTATGAAGTATTTCTTTTCTTTTTTAGGTGGGGGGACAGAGTTGCACTCTGTTGCTCAGACTAGAGTGCTATGGCCTCAACCTAGTGCATAGCCACCTCAAATTTCTGGGCTCAAGCGATCCTTCTGCCTGAGCCTCACAAGTAGCTGAGACTACAGGCACCCACCACAACGCCCAACTAATTTTTCTATTTTTAGTAAAGACAGGGTCTTGCTCTTGCTCAGGCTGATCTTAAGCTGTCTGCTTTAACTGAGGAATTCTTGAGTGTTAGAATTATAGGCATGAGCCACCACGACTGGACTATTTTCTAGACTTTGCTGATTGTATTATATTCCACCAGTATCACTGAAGATGTTCCTCTGTAAACTTGCCCTTCAATCCAAGGCCTGACTTGATCCAGAAGTGGGGAACCTGCAGGCTTGAGGCCACATGTGGTCCTTTGGATCCCCAAGTGTGGCACCTGGAGCAAATCCAAACTTCACAGAACAAATTCCTTTATTACTATAGACTTATTTTTTGGTAAAAGTACTTAGTAGGTGGTGTTGCTTTTTGTGATGTTAGGGGCCATTTGTGATCATTACCTGACTCCAGTAATTAATTGGGTGTTTACAAAATTATAATATTTTAATTCAATTATTCCTTCTTTATTTTTTCAGCTAGAAAATGTCTACCAAGAGAATCTTTCTTGTCAAGTATTTGTTTACTCTGATAGGCCTTGTCTTGGAAAAGAAAGTTAAATGCTTGATTTGGTCTTTTCATATACCCATTTTAAAAATCTCCTTTATCGGCTTGGCACCTGTAGCTCAGAGGCTAGGGCGCCAGCTACATATATTGGGCCTGGTGGGTTCGAACCCAGCCCGGCCTGCCAAACAACAATGACAACTACAAACAAAAAAAGAAATAGCTGGGTGTTGTGGTGGGCACTGGTAGTCCCAGCTACTTGGGAGGCTGAGGCAAGAGAATCTCTTAAGCCTAAGAGTTTGAGGTTGCTGTGAGCTATGACACCATGGCACTCTACTGAGGGCTACATATAGTGAGACTCTGTCTCAAAAAAAAAAAAAATCACCTTTATCTGTGGGCAATTTGTTCTAAGACACTCAGTGGATGCCTGAAACTTCAAGTATTACCAAACCCTATATGTACTGTACTGTTTTTTTCCTTGTACATACATCTATGATAAAGTTTAATTTGTAAATTAGGCACAGTAAGAAATTAATAAGAACTAGCAATAAAATAGAACAATTATAATAATATACTATAATAAAATTTATGTATCATCTTTCTCTTAAAATATTTTATTTTACCTACCCTTCTTCTTGTGATAAGAGATGATAAAAAGTCTATGTGATGAGATGAAAGGAGGTGAATGATGTAGGCATTGTAACATAGCATTAGGCTCTTATTGGTTATATATTAGAAGGAGGATCATCTGCTTTGAGTGGTGGTTGGCTGTCAGGAGCAGATAATGTGGATGACTAATGGGTGGGTAGCGTACAGGGTATGGATCTGATGGATAAAAGGTGGATTCTCGTCTTGGGCAGGAAGGAGTGGGTCAGTAAAAGACTTTATCATGCTACTTAGAGTGGCATGAAGTTTAAAACTCATGAATTATTTATTTGTGGAATTTTTCATTTAATATTTTCAGACTTTGGTTGACCCAGGGTAACTAAAATCTTCTAAATCAAAACCACGAATAAGGGGGAGTCTATTGTAACAAGTTTATCTTCCAAAAGTAATCAATGAGTTCTTATTTAGAATTAATTAAATGGATAAAATTTTCTTTTTTTGAGACAAAGTCTCACTTTGTTACCTGGGGTAGATTGCCCTAGATCCTAGCCTATTTCGATAGGCCTATATGTATTAATTTTAAGTTTACATCTACTTCTACTACACCTAGCCTGTATGGATTAATTTTTAAGTTCATATCTACTTCTTTAATTTTCTGGAAGTATGTGAAAGGATCATGGAATGTTGAAATCCTGAGGCAAGATCAGAAGATTCAAAATAGAATAGCAAAAGTTATTGTTAGAAGTAGCATTTTTAAAAATGGCATTTGAAAATTCTTACTGTAGCTTAATTTTAGACTGGAAGATTGTAAGGTAAGAGAAAATTGAATATGCTCCAGAGCTTGTTGCAAGTTGGGTCTCAGGGTAGTAGGCATTCACATTATAACAAGATGCTTAGGGGCCAGGTGCAGTGACTGCTGCCCATAATCCTAGCACTGTGGAAGGCCAAGGCCAGTGGATTGCCTGAACTCACAGGTTCAAGGCCAGCCTGAGCAAGAGCAAGACCCCATCTCTAAAAATAGGCAGGCATTGTGGTGGGTGCCTATAGTCCCAGCTACTTGAGAGGCTGAGCAAGAGAATCACTTGAGCACAAGAGTTTGAGGTTGCTGTGTGCTGTGATGCCACTGCACTCTACAGAGGGCAACAAGTGAGACTGTCTCAAAAAGACAAAACCAAACAAAAAAAATAAAATGCTCATTCTGGATATAGTGAAATGTCAGACTTTGTGCTTAGAATAAATATAACTATGAATCTTAATGTCCAAAGGGTGATTTTATCTAAAGTGTAAAGGTAACTGGGTAAAGATCTGATTTTGAATCCTATCCCTACAAATTATTATTACCTGAATTTAAAAAGGAACTCTACTTTGCAATGAACCTAAACTTTTCAAAAAAAAAAAAAAATTAAGTCTTTTTCTTTTTGTAGAGACAGAGATTTTTCTGTTGTAGTTGTCATTGTTTAGCAGGCCCACACTGGGTTTGAACCTGCCGGCCCAGGTGTATGTGGCCATCACTCTAACCACTGAACTACAGCATTGAACCAAAATTAAGTCTATTTTTTAAAAAGTCATTAAGCACCAGCTATGAAAGCACCAAGCACATGAAATGTCTTTTTCAATTTATGTGTGTATCTATGTATGTATGTATTTATGTATTATTTATTTCGAGACAGAGTCTCACTATGTCACCCTCGGTAGAGTGCCATGGTGTCACACCTCACAACCACTTCAAACTCTTGGGCTTAAGCGATTCTCTTGCCTCATCCTCCCAGGTAGCTGGAACTACAAGTGCCACCACAATGCCTGGCTATTTTTTAGTTGCAGTTGTCATTGTTTAGCTAGCGCGTGGGCTGGGCTCAAACTGCCAGCCGCCAAGCATGTGGCTGGCGCCATAAATACTATGCTATGGGCACTGAGCCTATTTATTTATTTTTGAGACAGAGTCTCACTCTCATTCCCTGACTAGCGTGCCATAGCATCATCATAGTACACAGCAACCTCAATTTCTTAGGCTCAAGTAATCCTATTGCCTCAGTTTTCTATTTTTAGTAGAGATAGGGGTCTTGCTCTTGTTCAGGCTGGTTTCAAACTCTTGAGCTCAAGCAATCCTCCTGGCTTTGCCTCTCAGAGTGCTGGGATTACAGGTGTGAGCCACTGCATCCAGCCCTGCCTTTTTCCTTTTAGTAAATGTGCCTCCTATGATCCTGTCTCTGTCCTCTATTGGTTAAAGCAATCACAAGGCCATCCAGATTCTAGGGAGGGGGCATAGAGCCCCTCCTGGTGGGAGAAGTGTTTAAGAATCTTGACACTCTAAGGCTGTTTTATGAATGTGGTGGAGAGAGAATGAATTAGCTCTGAGAATGAACCTTAGAGGCCCTGGGTATGTTTAGAAGTACAGAGAAGAAAATAAGCTAGCAAGGAAAAAGGGCCTCTGGCAATCCTGTCCCAGAGAGACAGCAGACCTCAAGAGATGGGAATGAATGGAGGGAAAAGGAGGGGGCAAAGTTCCTCTGGAGGTGGAGAGGGGCCTTTATCTCTTACATGAGAACGAAGGAAGAATAGGAATTTCTTTTTCTAGGGATGAAAATATTTTAAAAATATATTTTCTGAGTGTAAAAGTAGTGCAAAGAAGGCTATGCTAAAAATGTGGGTACTTAAGTCAGGCTGCTTAGGTTTGAATCCTAACACTGCAGTTTACTAGTTGTAGAAACTCTCTAAGCTTCTGTTTCTTCATTTCAAAAAATGAGGGTGAGAGTACCTACTTTACCGGGCTATTTTGAGGATTAGAAGACAATGCCTGTACACTATGTCAGGTACCTATTGCTACGTAACAAATTATCCCCAAACAACAGACGCATCATAGTCTCTGAGGGTGGGAATCCACGGGGGTTGGGGGTGGGGGGGGGCTTAGCTGGGTGTCTCTGGCTCAGGATCATTCATGAGGTTGCTTTTGTGCTGCTGGCTGGAGCTGTAGTCACCTCACAACTTGACCAAGCTCACTTGCGTGGCTGCTGGCTGGAGACCTCACTTTCTCACCACCTGCCTTTCAGTAGGCCTGCTCATAGCATAGCACCAGTGACCTGAGACGGGGAACCAGAGTGCCCATGACAGAAGCCACAGTCTTTTATAACCAGACCTCATTAGTGACACCCCATCTCTTTTGCCATATGCTATTGATCACACAGACCAGTGCAGTGTGGCAGGGCCTGGAGGAGGGTGTGAATATCAGGAACGATAGCTGGGCGCAGGGGCTGCCTTGGAGGGCGGACACCACAGCATCACTGAACATGGTACATGACACATTGGCCGACAATGAGCACTCACAGTGGCAGTACTGAGACAGAGAAATGAGAGTAAATATCACCCACAATCCCACCACTTAGATATAAAGAGCAGGCGTTTTGGCCCGGCGCCTGTGGCTCAGCGGGCTAAGGCACCAGCCTCGTACACCTGAGCTGGCGGGTTCGAATCCAGCGCCGGCCCGCCAAACAACAATGACGGCTGCAACCAAAAAATGGCCAGGTGTTGTCGTGGGCACCTGTAGTCCCAGCTACTTGGGAGGCAGAAGCAAGAGACTCGCTTGAGCCCAGGAATTGGAGGTTGCTGTGAGCTGTGATGCCACAGCACTCTATCCAGGGTGACAGTTTGAGGCTCTGTCTCAAAAAAAAAAAAAAAAAGAGTAGGTGTTTTTTGGCTGGTCTTGGTGGCTCACGCCTGTAATCCTAGCATTTTGGGAGGCTCAGCTGGAGAATTTCTGGAGCTCAGGAGTTTAAGGCCAGACTGAATAAGAGCGAGACCCTATCTAGTGAAAATAAAAAAGAAAATTAATCAAGTGTTGTGCTGGCACCTTAGTCTCAGCTACTCGGGAGGCTGAGGCAGAAGGATGGCTTGAGCCCAGGAGTCTGAGGTTGTTGCGAGGTAGGCTGACACCATGGTACTCTAGCCTGGGGCAACAGAATGAGGTTCTATCTCAAAAAAAATTCCCGCTAAAAAGAGCAGGCATTTTTAAAGTGATTTTTTTTTCTTCTTAAGGAAGGCTGCTAGTAATATGGCCAAGAGTTTAAAAAATTACCACCATAGCCACAAAAGAAAGTTTATTAATTACTGAAATTTACCTTAGGAAAATTTACTTTTGAGATCTCTTTTATCACTCACATTTGGAGGTTTTTTTTTTTTTTTTTTTTTTGAGACAGAGATTCATTATGTCCCCTCAGTAGAGTGCGATGACGTCACAGCTCACAGCAACCTCAAACTCTTGGGCTTAAGAGATTCCCTTGCCTTAGCCTCCCAAGTAGCTGGGACTACAGCCACCCGCCACAACACCTGGATACGTTTTTGTTGTAGTTGTCATTATTGTTTAGCAGGCCCAGGCCAGGTTCTTGCCAGCCCTGGTGTATGTGGCTGGTGCCCTAACCACTGAGCTATGGGTGCAGAGCCTCACATTTGGAGTATTTATATCACAACCTTGTTTCTCTTCAACTCAGTTTTATGATTATTCCGAATCTGGGAAGACCCCACACCCTGTCTGTGCCATCAGTAAGATTATGATTTTCCAGCTGGAAAATGGTGGTGTAATCCCAGCACTCTGGGAGGCCGAGGCAGGTAGATCCCTTAAGCTGAAGAGTTTGAGATCAGCCTGAACAAGAGTACAATCCCTGTCCCTATTAAAGTTAGAAAAACTAGCCAGGCATGGGCAGGTGCCTGTGGCTCAAAGGAGTAGGGCGCCGGTCTCATATACCTGAGGTGGTGGGTTCAAACCCAGCCCTGGCCAAAAACTGCAAAAAAAAAAAAGAAAAACTAGCCAGGCATGGTGGTGGGTGGCAGGAGTCCCAACTACTCAGAAGACTGAAGCAAGAGAATCGCTTGAGCCCAAGAGTTTGAGATTGCTGTTAACTATGTTGCCACAGAGCTTTAGCCAGGGCAACAGAGTGAGGCCCTGTCTCAAAACAAACAAACAAAAGATTGTGATTTTCCTATAAGATCAAATAGAAATAGATCAGGAGTGAAAAGAACACCCTGGCTGTATTCTTCCCAGACTGATGCTGCTGAATACCAGCCCCTCCAAAAATTGATATTTCAAAAGACAACTCCTCTTTGTTATCTCTGTATGTTACGCTCTGTGCATAGTGGCTGTTCATAGTGGCTGTCCTTCGAGCGCAGGAGCACTGCAATCAAACTGGAGTGATGGGCACAGCAGGGAGAAGGCTGTGCAGGGGCCAGGGAGCAGAGGCAGCACAAACAGCTAGATAGCAGTGTGATGGCCTCTCCGTGGGGTGGAGCGAAGGGAAGGTTATCAATTACCTAGATTAAAAAGAAAGAGTGCCCTCAAATCCCTCTGTCCCCAGCCACTTTTCAGCAAAGCCTTCCAACTCAAGAGAAGGATACCGTGCACATTAAAGGAACAACACAGCTGCTGAGGAGAGTCTTGCAAAGTCAGTTTAGGTAGATTAGTACTTTGTGGTAGCTGCTTTTACAAGGGTCAGATTAATTTTCTAATACTGTTTTCTACTTTAATGTTACTGCTTTAATCATTAGAATACCACCAGTTCCTTCAGGCAATAGGAAGCTATTGAAGATTTAATGAGATTCATATTGCTTATGCTTAAATGTTGATGACTTCCTGCATGCATATTAATCATTCCTGACCTTGATGTCAGATTCCAGTATAAATTCTCATCAAGCATACCTACTAGATCTCTCCATATTGACTGAATACCTGGTTTATTGCCAAAAATGCATAGAAGAACATTAAGTCTAATGTTCAGTGTGTATCAGATTTTCAGTGCCCTTGTCTGATTTGTCTTCCAAATCTTATGGTGACTGTAAATCTGGAAAATTCAGGGGGAAGGAAGTCAGTAACTCTGATTAGGGAATTTAGCCTAGTTTCAAAGACTGTTCTGTGCAGCAGACCTTGAAAACGCCTAATTGGTTGTCTAGGTCAGTATGTCCAACTGGCAACTCTGCGAGCCCATCCAGGCCACAGAGCATTTCCGAATGGCTTGTGTGCACTCCGGCTGTCGAGCAGCAGGACTCAGCCTCTGTCCCCTGCGTCGTTGGCCCTGTCCTTTAGTTCAAGCCCACCCCCTCCTGCCACAGAGGCCTGGGAAACCCAGGCTGGCCACCTGGTGTCCTCATGCCCAGCATCTATGCACCTGCCCTAATTGTCCCCTCAGCCACCCTTGGCAGATTTCCTGACCAACAGTTCTTCCCCAAACTGGGACCAGGGGCAGGAGTTGGAGAACATGAGAGGGGAAGTGACAGGTCTCGGGAGTCTGAAGGAGCATGAAAGTGGGAGCAAAGGACTTGGGGGTGGGGGATAACTGTCTGAGAACATGAGTGTGAGGAAGCACGCATGCATGGAGACAGGGTGGCGGGGAAGAAGTAGATGAGGAGCTGAAGGAGCTTGCCATGGTGATGCCAGTCACTGAGGTGAGGAACAAAAGAAGCAGACTTGCATGTGAAAGAGGCAGCCCTGTGGGGCAGAGAGAGACCCCCACCATCACTGGGAGACATGGTTTGACAGAGCATTTATCCCCTTTGTGAATATTATTTATAATAAAATATTAATTATTATAAAAAAGGTAGGCCACAAATAGATACACATGTACATTTAACATATCATATTACATTGGGATTATTTCAGGATGTCCCAAATGTATAGTCATTTGGTCAGAATCATAGCCTGCTTGATGGTGTGTTGATTGTTTTACATGAGGCCTGTCCCAACCAAGAAGTTGGATAGGGTTGGTTTTGCTTGCTGCTGCCCATTAAACTACTTCTGGTTCATTCTCCACACTGCAGGCTAGTGGCACACTGCAGGCTAGTGGGGCTGTGCTTATAGCACAGTGGTTACGGCACCAGCCACCTGCACCAAGGGTGGCGGGTTTGAGCCCAGCCTGGGCCAACTGAACATCAATGACAACAGCAACCAAAAAATAGCTGGACATTGTGGCAGATGCCTGTAATCCCAGCTACCCGGGAGGCTGAGGCAAGAGAATCGCTTAAGCCCTGGAGTTTGAGGTTGCTGCAAGCTGTAACGCCATGGTACTCTACTGAGTGCAACATAGACTCTGTATCAGAAAAAAAAAAAAAAGTACATGGCTGGCATCTGTGGCTCCAGGAGTAGGACTCTGGCCTCATATATCAGAGGTGGTGGGTTCAAAAACCCCCTGGCCCCGGCCAAAAACTGCAAAAAAAAAAAAAAGTACCGTGGGGCTAGGCTCAGTGGCTTATGCCTGTCAGAGCCTGCAATACCGTGTCTCTGGCCCTAAGCCAGGGCTTGGTCGGAGCCAGGACACTAGGTCTCTGGTCCCTGCCCACTCAACTGTCTGGATGTGGGCCGCTGCACCAGCTTAATTGGGGTAGCTCTTGTTCAGGTCTTGGGTGCTGAAGCACCTTAGAAATCACAGTCAGTATTGGTAGGAGCAGGCATCTCAGCAGCAATCTCTCCGCAGCAGTCTTAGTAGGGGAGCACCGATCAGGCATCCTCGGAGCAAGAAGCAGAGCCAAAGGACAAGCCCCGGCTAACTTCTCCCAAAGTAATCCCATGGTCGCCTATACCACAGATGTGGACACTGCTAACCAATGATGTACAAACGTTTGTGCTCTCGTGCAGCTCACTAACAAGAGCCAGTGATGTTTAATCTCTTCCACAATCCCTTATTGCCAAAGTATTTCTTACAGGTGCCTCCTGCACATGCCTGTAATCCTAACACTTTGGAAGGCCCAAGGCAGGAGGATCACTTGAGCCCAGGAGTTCAAGACAGCCCGACCAAAAGTGAAATCCCATCTCTACAAAAATATAGAAAAATTAACAGGGCTTGGTGGTACAGGCCTATAGTCTCAGCTACGATAAGGACAAGGTAAGAGGATCACTCAAGCCAAGCAGTTCGAGGTTGCTGTGAGCTGTGGTGACACTATGGCACTCTAGCCTGAGCAAGACCATACCTCAAAGAAGAAAAAAAAAAAAAAAAGGACATCAGATCATTTCATTCTCCCTTGAAATCTTCCTTTGGCTTTCCACCATGCTTGCCATGAAAATACTGACCTCCAAGGAATGCTGGCCTTATCCAGTCCCTGCCGACCCTCTAGTCCCTGTACTGTTATCTGTGGCTCACTCCTCAGGTGCTCAGGTTCCCTGAGCCCTCTCCTATATGGGATCTTGGGGTATGTTCCCCCAGCTCTTCATCTGGCCTGTTCCTACCTGTTCTTGAGGTCTTAGCTTCATTGTAACTTTAAAAGAGGGCTTTCTTGACCCTCCCTACCACAAGGAGGGGTTCCAAAATATATTCTGTCCTTGTGGTCTGTTTCTCCTTCATTTATTCTTTCTTTTTTTTTTTGTTTGGTATTTATTTTTTATATTAGAGGTTTTTTTTTAAGATATCTAGAAATCCACACTTGTCTGCTGCTATATAAAAATGAAGGAGGGATAGAGCCAGGCACAGTGGCATGTACCTGTAATCCCAGTAACTTGAGAGGCTGAATAAGAGGATTGCTAGATACCAGGAGTTTGAGGGCAGTGCCTATGGCTCAACGAGTAGGGTGCTGGCCCCATATGCCAGAGGTGGTGGGTTCAAACCTAGCCCTGGCCAAAAACTGCAACAAAAAAGAAAAAAAAAGATGCCAGGAATTTGAGACCAGACTGAGCAACAGAGAAGACCTTGAGACCATATATCTTAAAAAAAAAAAAAAAAAAAAAAAAAGCCGGAAATTTAAAAAGCTGAGTGGGCTCATGAAAAACAAGGGAAGACTGAGAAACTGTCACAAGATTGTAAAAGAGTAAGAAGACTTTACACTGGGTGTCTGGCGTTTTTTCCTTCTCTGCTACTCATTGAAGGAAAAGTTGTCTTGGGCTACACATTAAATACACACACACTAATGAAAGCTATTGAGCCAAAAAAGGGTCTGTGCATAATTTTCACTATATCCTGCACCACAAATACCCAAAACGGTCCCCACATGCGGCTCTTGGGCTGCAGGTTGGACACCCCAATTGCATTGTGGAATACTGAATTGGATGCTGGAACATATCCCAGGTTTAGTGGAAAAACTGGTGAAATTCATCTGAAAGGTGAAGCCCCTGTCAACCTGGGAGCTAAGCAGGAGGATAAGAAGGAGAGTGGACTACGGTGCATCTTAGCAGGGTACTGGTGAAACTTATTAAATGTAGAGTATCAATGTCTTTATATAGTGATCAAGAAAATGCCATGAAGGCTATCTCTAACAGTATGATCAAAATATTTTCTGATTGTATATGAAGCACATTCTGCCCTATGATTGCACCAATGTACACAATCATGATTTAATAAAATTATTTTTAAAAAAAGTGTTCCTCCCCCAAGAGGTGTGCCAAATACCGTGACCCTTGGCCCCCCTCCCTCCTTTTCTCTCCCCACTCCTCCATTGGATTCTTGCTTCTTCATTCTTGTGATGCTTTACTAAGAAGAAAGTGTTCCACCTCCATCCATGTTAGTACAAAAGATGTATAGTCTCCATCTTTTTAGGTGGCTGAATGATATTTCATGGTATACATATACCACAGTTTATTAATCCATTCCTGGATTGGTGGGTATTTAAGTTGTTTCCACATTTTGGTAACAAATTGTAAATTGACCTGCAATAAACAGTCTAGTACAAATGTCCTTATGATAAAAGGATTTTTTTTTTCTTCTGGGTAGATGCCCAGTAATGTGAATGGGAGGTGTAGTTTGGGTTCTTTGAGGATTCTCCATACTTCCTTCCTAAAAGGTTGTATTAGTTTGCTGGAAGTCCCACCAGCAATGTAAAAGTGTTCCCTTCTCTCCACATCCACACCAGTATCTGTAGTTTTGAGATTTTGTGATGTGGGTCATTCTCACTGGGGTTAGGTGATATCTCAGGGTGTTTATGATTTGCATTTCTCTGATAATTAGGGATGATGAGCATTTTTTCATATGTTTGCTAGCCATTCATCTGTCTTCTTTAGAGAAGGTTCTATTCATCTCTCTTGCCTATTTGATATAAGGGATTGTTGGGTCTTTTTATGTTGCTTAATTTGAGTTCTCTGTAGATCCTAATTATCAATCTTTTGTCCAGTTCACAATATGCAAATATCCTTTCCCATTCTGATGACTGTCTATTTGCTTTGGTTGTTGTCTCCTTAATTGTACAGAAGATATTAGGTTTAATTAAGTCCCATTTGTTTATTTTTGCTGCTGTTGCAATTGCCACTGAAGTATTCTTCATAAAGTCTTCTCCCAGGCCAATATCTTCAAGTGATTTTCTCCCACTTTCTTCAAGAATTTTTATTGCTTCATGTCTTAGATTTATATGTTTTATCCATCTTGAATTGATTAGAGTGAGTGGCAAAAGGTCCCATTTCAGTCTTTTATATGTGGTCATCCAGTTCTCCCAGCACCATTTACTGAATAGGGATTATTTCCCCCAGTGTATGCTGTTTAGTTTATCAAAGATCAGGTAGCTGTAAGATGTTAGCTTCTTCTCATGGTTTTCTATTCGGTTCCAGGTGTCTATGTTTGTTTTTGTGCCAATACCATGCTGTTTTGATCACTGTGTTCTTGTAGTACAGCCTAAAGTCTGGTAGCTTGATGCCCCAGCTTTGTTTTTCTTACTAAGAATTGCCTTAGCTATATGAGTTTTTTTCTGGTTCCATACAAAATGAAGAATTATTTTTTCCAAATCTTGAAAGTATGATGTTGGTATTTTAATGGATATAACATTGAATATGTAGATTGCTTTGGGAAGCATAGACATTTTGATAATGTTGATTCTTCCCAGCCATGAGCATGGTATGTTCTTCCATTTGTTAATGTCTTCTGCTATTTCTTTTCTTAGGGTTTCTTTATAGAGATCCTTGACCTCTTTTGTTTGATATATTCCTAGATATTTCATTTTCTTTGAAGCTACTATGAAGGGAATTGTGACCTTGGTTAGCTTCTCATCTTGGCTGTTATTGGCATATACAAAGGCTACTGATTTTTGGACATTGATTTTATATCCTGAGACCTTACTATATTATTTGATGACTCCCAGGAGCCTTGTGGTTGAGTATTTGGAGTTCTCTAAGTATAAGATCATATCATCGTCAAAGAGGGAGAGTTTGATCTCCTCTGCCCACATTTGGACGCCTTTTATTTCCTTCTCTTGCCTGTATATATTAACTAGAACTTCCAGCACTATGTTGAATAGTAGTGATGATAGAGGACAACCTTGTCTGGTTCCAGTTCTAAGTGGAAAAGCTTTATATAATGTTAGCTGTGAGTTTGTTGTAGATGGCTTCGATCAGTTTAAGGAATGTGCCACCTATACCTATATTCTTCAGTGTTCTAATGATGCTGAATTTTATCAAATGCATTTTCTGCATCTATTGAGAGGATAATATGGCCTTTATTTTTGATATGGTGAATTAAGTTTATGGACTTGTGTATGTTAAACCTTTTGCCCACTTTTTAATGGAGTTTTTTTTTTTTTCTTGATGATTTGCTTGCATTTTTTGTACTTTTTGGTTATTAATCCTTTATGGGATGTATAGATTGCTAATATTTTCTCCCATTCTATAAGCTATTTACTTTATTGATGATTTCCTTAGCTGTAAAGGAGCTTTTTAATTTAATAAAGTACCATTTATTTATTTTTGTTGCTGCTGTGATTGCCATTGGAGTTTCTTTATAAATTCTTTGCCTAGGCCAATATACAGAAGAGTTTTTCCAACATTTTCTTCTAATATTATTATGGGGTTTTACCTGAAATTTAAATATTTTACTCATCATGAAATAATTTTTCAGTGGTGAGAATATGGATCCTGTTTCATTCTTCTGCATGTGGCTATCCAATTTTCTCAGCACCATTTATTGAATAAAATAATATACACTTTCTCCAGTGTATATTATTATCAGCTTCGCCAAAGATTAGTTGTCTGTATGCAGATTATTTTTTAAAATCTGGGTTCTCCATTCTGTTCCATTGGTCTATGTCTCTACTTTTGTGCCAATACCATGCTGTTTTGGTTACTTTAGACTTGTAGTATTGTTTGCTGTCTGGCAGCATGATGCCTTCAGATTTGTTCTTTTTGCTTAAAATTGCTTTGGCTATTCAGGCTCTTTTCTGGTTTTGGATAAAGTGTAGAATTATTTTTTCTGGGAAATATAACATTAATATTTTGATGGTTATTGCATTGAATGTGTAAATAACATTGGGTAGATGTGGACTTTTTAACCACATTGATTCTACTAATTTACAAGCCTAATCTGTTTTTCCATTTGTTTGTGTCACCTATGATTTCTTTCTTCAGTGTGCTATAATTATCTTTGTAGAGATCTTTTATCTCTTTGGTTAAGTACATTCTTAGGTATTATGTTTTATTTGTAGGTATTGTGAGTAGTATTGAGTCATTGATTAGACTCTTGGCTTGAATGTTATTAGTATATAGAAATGCTATTGATTTGTGTTCCTTGATTTTGTGACCTGAGACTTTGCTGAATTTATTTATCAACCTCAGGAATCTCTTGGTGGAGTATTTGTTTTGTAGATATAAGATCATATGGTCATCAAAAAGCAACAATTTGACCTCCTCTTTCCTAATTTGGATACCCTTTATTTCTTTCTCTTGCCTGATGGTTCTGGCTAGCATTTCTAAGTACTATGTTGAATAGAAGTGGTGACAGTGGGCATCCTTGTCTTGCTCCATTTCTTAGTGTAGATGCTTTTAACTTTTCCTGATTCAGTATAATGTTGGCTGTGGGTTTGTCATATATGGCTTTTATAATTGTGATTTTTTTTCTATGCTTAATTTGTTAAGGTTGTTTTGTCATGAAAGGATGTTGGATATTATCTAATGATTTTTCTGCATCTATTGAGATGATGATATGGTCTTTGTTCTAGCTTCTTTCTGTTTGTGTGGCGAATCAGATTTATTGATTTATGTATGTTGAACCTTCCTTGAACCCCTGGGATGAAGCCCACTTGTTCATAGTGGATTTTTTTTTTTATGTTCTTTTGAATTCAGCTTGCTAGTAGTTTATGTCTGTGGTTTTCTTTGTTTGTTGTGTCCTTTCCTGGCTTTGGCCTCAAGGTGATACAGCCTTCATAGAATGAGATGGGGAGGATTCCTTCCTTCTCAGTGTTAAAGAATAATTTCTGCAGTATTCATATAAGCTCTTTTTTGTGGGTCTGGGAAAATTTGGCTGTGAATCCATCTGGTCCAGTGCTTTTTTTGTTGAAAGAGATTTATTTATTTAGAGACAGAGTATTACTTTGTTGCCCTTGGTAGAGTGCTGTGGCATCCTCAAAGTCTTGGGCTCAAGCAGTCCTCTTGCCTCAGCTTCCACAGGCACCCACCACAACATGTGGCTATTTTTAGAGATGGGGGTCTCGCTCTTGCTCAGGCTGGTCTTGACCTCCTGAGCTCAAGAGATCCACCTGCCTCAGACTCCCAAGGTGCTGAGTGTATAGGCATGAGCCACCATGCCTGGCCCAGGAAGACTTTTTGTTATTGCTTCAATCTCATTGCTTGTTATTAGTCTGTTTGGGAGTTCTATTTCTTCCTGACTGGTTGTTTGTTTCCAAAAATTTGTTTGTTTCTTCTTCATTTTTGAATTAATGTGCATAGTGATTTTCACAGTAGTCATAGTCAAATACTTTGTATTTCCATGATATCAGTTGTACTATTTCCTTTTATCACTTCTGATTGAGCTTATTTAGTTCCTTTCTCTTTTCTATTCCTGGCTATTCTAGCAAGGGGGCTTTCATTTTGTTTATTTTTCAAAGAACCAACTTTTTGTTTCATTGATCTTTTGTATTTTCATAGTTGTTGTTGATATCTGTCTGGACAAGGATAAAGAAATAATGACAACATAGAAAAAGGGCTGACACAAGGTCCATGCCTGTCTTTTCACACATGCTCTCAGTCTCTTTCCTCTATAGCCCCTGCAAACCTTCCAGGTGCACACTGGTTGCTCCTGCCTCATAACACCTGCCTTTATGACTTTTCTTCTAGTACATAAGAGCCCACACAGTGATGTCTCAAATTTGTACTTGTGGGGGCTACCCATGGCATGGTTGGAGCACCAGGCGGAGCTGGCACTGGGCCGATTCCACATATATGGCGGGAGTGCGACAGGCTGAGCAGGAGGGTGAAGTGGGTGATGATCAGAGGCAGTGACTCCTTGCACTGCTGAGTCACATGGCATATCAGTGAAGGCAGTGTATCTCTTCTGCAAGCTCAGGACCAGGTGGAAGAGACATTTCAGGAGGGTCCACGGGGGCACAGGGCTGTGCAGCTCCTCCATTAAGGGCCACAGCACCTCCTACTTGGGGGGCTTGCATACCTCTGCCAGTGCAGACCCGGCATGTCAAGTTCTACTATTCTAACACTTAAGTCATCAGTGGCATCATCATATATATGCCACTCATTTCATATATGAAAATTATGGTGCGGCATGGTTGAATCAATCATCTGCGAACATAAGATTCCCTCCAGCCGGAGTCAAGACTGCTGTCCATCTGTGTCCATGGCCCATGTTCTTCTAGTGTATCACACTAGGGAAGGTTTTTCCTAAAGGAGAGAAAAACTGAGATGGGAGACAGAAGGACAGAGGCCTGTGCAGGTGTGGTGGGGAGAAGTAGGAGGGGGAAAAGATGAACAAACGTAAGAGGGTCCAGGTGGGTGACCAAAATCACAAAGTGTCATATCTCATCTCTTCTCATTTTAGGCAAAGAAAATCCTTTTTCTTTGCCATGAACTCTGGTGTACTGTTGTAAAACACTTCAGCGAGAGTCTCTGCATGGCATTTGTTTATTTGCTGGGCCTCAGCACGGAGGGAGGTCAGAACAGCTTGGTCTGGTGGCTGCTGAGGACAGTTCCCAGCAGTGCACTGAGCACAGCCTGGCAGAAGGCCAGAGACACAGCACCTGTGCCCACCCCTCATCTCCAAGGACAGAGCCATCTGGCTATCCTGTCACCTTGCCAAGACACTCCTGACCACAGCAAATCTGCTGATGAAGCTTAGCCTGTTCCAGAATCCCAGCTGGACCCAGAGGGTTGGTCTAGCACCACCCTCGAAGCCAGGGCTTAGCACTGCCCTAGAAGGCACTTGGCCCAACTCTCCTCTCACTCTTCTACTGAGGGAAGTAGAAGATGAGGGGAGTCTGTCTGACTCCATCTGGGCCCACTGCCCTGCTGTTATGGCATGGGTGTCATTGTCACCAGAACTTGAGCTGTCCTGTGAGGATGATACATTTGTTTCCCCAAATCAAAACTCAAATAGCAGTGTGTCTTTTCAAGTTTTGCTTCCCCAGTGATAGGAAGAGAATCTTCTTTTATATAACACTGCATGTGACATTGAGAGCCCTTGTGGTTTATGGCTTTTTAGGGAACAGACTGCTGTTAGGGAACTGTGTCAATGGCCCATGAATTGATAAAAAATAGCTGTGCCTGCATATTAAAAAGCCCAATTTTCCTCAAATTAGTTCTTCAAAAATGATCAAGCTCATTTTCAAAGAATTTTTGCATGTTTTCAGATGTCATGGTACAGGCAACCCAGACCATCTGGTATTTTATTTCATGAGGGCTGATTGGAAATTCTCACTGTCAAGAAGTACTCCCTCGGGTTTAACCAACTCAACTTCCTTCTTTTTTCAGAAAACATAAAAAAGTAAGTGAGTCAGCCCTTTCCCACCCTCTGTGTGCATCTCGTCACCATGTAATTGAGTCACTCATCAACCTCCTTTTCCCTTGCAATTGTAGCTTTGAAGTATGACTGCTGCTAGGACAGCCGGCCTTCTGGGCACAAACTCTGCTTAGACCTGAGCGGTGCCTCTCTAGGAGAAGCACAAGCGAGGCATCCGGTACCCATGGCTCACAGCACATGCACTTGGAGCAGGTCTCAGCTCCAGTCTTGATACTGACATTTTGTGTCTGAGTGACCAGTGTATATAAAGAGTGCAGCCCACACAGAGCAGACACTGGGTGAATACCCCAGACTTTCTTTTCTACACATCTAAATCTCTCCAACTAGGTGTCTGCTCGTCTTTCTTTCATTATAGATAGATCCTCTGATCTTGGCATCGCAGGGACCTTGGGCACCCTCTGTCTTTACCCCTTCCCTCTATGGAGGTGGGAGGTTGCCCAAGATCCTCCCCAGCAGTGAGTGGCAGAGCCTGGATGAGCCCTTCAGTGAGGAGGAAAAGGCGCGCTCCCTGTGTGTCTGTGAGACGAAACCTTTCTAAATTATGGAATAGGTGCAGACTATTTCTTTTGCTTTCTAATTTTTGAATCTGTAAAGTCAGCGTAACTCATGGTTTTAAAGCTGCCTCAATGTGGTTTTGTAACTGGAAAATGTGTACGGACAAGTTGGACCCAGGCCTTGTGGTTTTGCTGGGAAGAAGGGAAAGCCGAAGTTCCCATAACCTGCCTGCTATCCTGGTCCACCTGCAATCCAGATGTGGGCTGGCAGCAGACAGCGTCAATACCCATGCAGGACAGCCCCCATAGACCTCTCTCCCAGAGCTGGCCAGGAATGCTCTTCTCTCTGGGTATTTTGTTGTTGTTGTTGTTTTGGTTTTGGCCGGGCTGGACTTGAACCCTCCACCCCTGGTATATGGGGCCAGTGCCCTACTCCTTGAGCCACAGGCACTGCTCTGTTTTGTTTTGTTTTAAATTTCAAAATACAGGGGGGTCCAAATGTTTTTGTTACATGGATACATTGTGTAAGGATTAACTCAGGGCATTTAGTGCCCCATTACCAGAAGAGCATTCATTGTACCTGAAGGGTTTTCACCCCTTACCCTACCCCCTTCCTTTTCTTTTCTTTTTTTTTATTTTGTTTTTTTAAATGTCCTCGCTTATTTTTTATTTTTTTATTTCATTGATTTTTGATGTTGTTGTTGTTTTTGAGACAGCGTCCCACCTGAGCAGAGTGCAATAGTGTCATAGTTCACGCAACTTCAGACTCTGGTTGTGGTTATCACGCTGCCTCAACCTCTGGGAGTGGCTGGGATTACAGGCACTCGCCATGGTGCCCGGCTGGGTTTGGTTTTTTTTTAATGAGTTGGGGGTCTCACTCTTGCTCAGGCAAGTCTTGAACTCCTGAGCTCAAGCAATTCTCCCTCCTTAGCTTCCCACAGCGGAGGGATTACAGGCATGAGCCACCATTCCTGGCCCACCCCCTTTCTTATTTTCCAGTATCCTTCACATCTCTTTGTGCCCCTGTATGCCCAATGTTTAGTTTTCAATTCTTAGAGATAACATGTGGTATTTATTTTTCCATTCCCTAGATACTTCACTTAGGAGAATGGTCTCTGGTTCTACCCAACTTGCTACAAAAGAAATGATTTCACTCCTTTTTATAGCTGAGTAATCTTTCATGGTATATCTATACACCACATGTTCTGGGTTTCTTTCTAAGTTAAAAGATGCTAGAATTGTGGAGTTGGAAGGGACATTAGTGAAGTCCATTAGGTCCAGTGCCTCACCTACCAGAAGAGTAACTGGGGCCAGAGGGGCAAGACCGGCCTGGGGCCACAGCAGTGGCTCAAAGGATGTTCTGTGCCTGTGGCACTTGGAACACTAACATTTTCTTGTTGAATTTTGTTTATCGAGACCTGTGGCTGGAACTATCTGCTTTCAGGACCCGGAGGAGTATGAATGATCGTGAGATCTGTGTGTGTTGGGAGACTGAGCAAACGGCAGGTGTTCTCCCTCCCTCCCTCTTCAGGTGCTCTCCCTCTGTTGGGAGACCGAGCAAACTGCAGGTGCTCTCCCTCTGAGGGTGTGGGCCATGAGGGTGTCATCTTAGAACTAATTTAACTGCATTCCTGAGAGAAGCATTGTCCATTTCTGTTTTCTGCAGAGGTATTCCAAGCAAGAGAAGCAATAACATTGTTTGTGACCTATTAAAATCACTCTCATTTCTCTCAGCAGCCTTTATACCTGTGGGGCCATCTCTTCCCTGGCGGGGGAAAGAAATCCCTTAATGTCAGAGGGGCCTTTACCCAGCCAGGCCCAGCACTGCCTGAGAGGATCTGAGCCCTCTGCAGACCTCACCTTGGAGGACAGAATGCAGAAGGGATGTGGCCTGTAGTTCTCATCATCTCTTGCGTGATTGTAAAGGGAACCATAGTCCAGAAAACCACTCCATTCCAGTATAATGCGCAGGGGAGAAAACATTCACCGCTAGAGAAAAGCAACTCAAACAAAATGAAGTCAAATACATTTAGAAAAGCACTCATTTGTGACAAAACTATGTTTATAAAAGCAAGAGAACAGTGAACACATAATTCAAGGTAGTGGTTCCATCTGAGAGGGCTGCAGAGAGATGTATCGGGAGACATGCAAGAAGTTGATGTTCTTGTTTGAAATGGGTGTCGGGTCATAAAACAGGGATGGGCAGATGTCAAAAAAACTTTTGGACAGGACCCCAGACTTTATAGCAGCCTCACCATCTTTAGTAAGCAAGATGTTTAGCCCAATAATTTCTGATAATTTATTAGCAAGGGGATGCTCTTAGTTCTATATTGTACAGGAATGAAAACTCCAAACTAGGCGAGGCTCTGTGCCCCGGTGCTTCCTTGCTTCTGGTTCTGTGGAAAGTGACCACCACAGCTGCCCTCTGAGTCTCAGGGTAAGAGGTGAGAACTGAACCACAGCCTCAAGGGACTGGTGAGTCATGAAAGGAGGGTTTTTAGGTGACTAAATGAATACAGAATGCCCAACACCCCTCCTGGCTACGAGAGGGCTGTGCTTGCCAGGGAGAAGGCACATTGGAGATGGGCAGAAGGGGTGCCAGTCAGGATTTGGGCCCAGGATGAGCAAGCTGCAGGGTTCTTGTTCCCCTGCACACCACAGGTGCAAAGGCAACAGAAGGGCTCCAAGTCTGGCACGACTGGGAAGGAGCGAAACCCGTCAAGAGGTGTGGAGGTCACGTGACCATGAGGAGAGAGAAGAGTGCGTCCTGCCTGGTGTGGCTGAGGCTCCCCACAGAGTGGTGGCAGGAGGGGTGTCTGATGGCACCGAAGCTGGTGGGTGGGGGCGTGGGGGGTGCATTGACTTTGCCTGCCTGGCTGCGAAGTCAGTTTCCTCAGGAGCGGGCTGGCCAGGAGGAACCTCTCCTGCCAGGGCTGGAATCTGGACTCTGTCTTCCTGCCAGAGCCTGGCTCTGTCTTGCTGGGGTGCACACCAAATGTCTGCAGAGCCCTGGCTTCCTCTAACGTGTGTTTTCCCGGCTGCCTGCCCAGCTCCCTGGGTGTCATCCTGAGGCTGTGTCCACGCCTGCATGTCACTGTCAGCTGGGCACAGACACCTGCTCTGGCCCTCCTAAGGCAGCCCTGTCACTCCGCCATCACTGCCCAGCACCTCTTGGCTTCTGCTCCCATCCCAGGAGGACAATGAAGACGAGCTGGGGAGCTCCAGCCTCCCTGGCATCGATGGCCTGATGAGTGGTGTGATGGACTGCTGTCCCAAGAATTCATCCCCTCCCCGTAGTCCTGTCCCCCCAGACTTCTCCTTGAGGTGTGTGCTGGCTGCCACCTACTCAGCAGCACTTCTGCTCTTTCTGTTCCACCCAGAGTAGCCCCAGTATTTTAGGCAGGGACCCCACAGCCCTTGGAGGGTGAGTGACTGCCCAGCCTGAGGTGATGGAGTAGGCGTCATTAGGCACTGCTGTGCCTGGCCAGGTGGGATTCTTTTCTAGCAAAGAGAGGCACGGATTTCGAAAGGAAAGCCCTCTAGGAGGTTCTGGGAATTCTTAAAATGAGGAAATATATTCTTGAGGACAAAAAAGAAACAGCTAAAGAAACCATATGATTGTTCTGGAAACTCCTCTGTGCCTTGAGCCGTCAGACCCCTATTTTAAAAAATTCCACGTGTCATCCTAGGAAGGAGAATGACAGAGAAATAGGCCCACAGCCTTATTACTTCCTCCCCTACTAAATTCCCAGGGTCTCAGGGAGTTGCTAGTGCTTGATAGGCGCTATCAAGTGATATTTGTCAAGAAAAATGAATTGACTGGATGGAAAATGTTCTAGTGAAAAAAAAGGACAAACAGTGTCAGCTTGGCTAATGTCCTAAGTGACTATTGTAGATAATGCCCCAAAGAACAAAGTGGGCACTGGAAGCTATTTTTTGGAAAAGAAAGAATGGCCACAACAGATGGGTGCTGAGAGATGACAATCCCTTGTATTAGCAATCCCCTGGACTTGGGCTGAAAACACGGCCCCTTGCAAAAGCCAAGAGGAATGGAGGCAGCAGGGCAACGGGGCTATGGGCAACTGTGTACCAGGTACAGAGAGCATCCCTGCAAAGCCCGGGGCCTGAGGTGCAGCCCTGGCCAGGGAAGAGCCCCCCTGGGCCCTGTCTGTGCCATCTCCACACAGGCTTCCTTAAGCAGGCCGAGAGTCCACCGCAATTCCACGCGTTGTCTAGGGAGGTCTGTGTGCAACGTCCTTCACTCTCTGATGTTCAGAACAAGCCACGTGACCCACTGAGCTCCTGGGGGCAGGGAAGTACCATCCTCCCCAAGTGGCAAGTCTACCAGAAGTACAAGAGAGAATTTGTTTAAAATGCACTTTTTTCCTTTAATGAGATATTTAAAAGACTTCATTTTTTAGAGCAACTTTAGGTTCACAGAAAAATTGAGCAGGAGGCACAGACATTTTTCCACACACCCCATAGATCTACATGTATAACTCCCCCACAGTCAGCACGTCCCACCACAGCAGTCCACTTTTACCATCTGTGAATGTACAGGGGCATGGCAGTGTCACCCAAAGTCCATTGTTGGCAGCTTCAGGGTTCTCTCTTGGTGAGTTTGGACAGATGTATGGTGACAGGTATCTACTCCGCCCTGAAACCCTATGTGCTGCTTGTTTACTAGCCTCTGCTCCTCCCTCTCGTTAGCCCCACTCCCAGGGCCCCCTGCCCCCACAGCTTCACCTTTCCCAGAAGGGCATTCCAGAGATCTTTCATTTTCATGTGAGAACACTTTGCTTCCAAGTTATATTCTGTACTTTTCTAATGAAGAATGTTGTCTTTGATCTCACGTTGATTGTGTCTATTTGTTCTTTAACATGGGAAGAGTCAGCATTGTGTTG
This sequence comes from Arctocebus calabarensis, assembly GCA_963573935.1. Lineage (NCBI taxonomy): Eukaryota > Metazoa > Chordata > Mammalia > Primates > Lorisidae > Arctocebus > Arctocebus calabarensis. The sequence continues at coordinate 23,047 of CAUYON010057601.1, forward strand.
GCCCCTTACCAGGCTGTGGGGTTCAACCTGGCTGGCCCGGCCTCAGAAGCCCTCCTGCAGGTGAGGGTGGGCATGTGCACAGGGCAGGGTGAACGTGAGTGTGTGTGGTTTGCTTTTGGAGTACTGGCTGTGACACTGTCACAGAGCACCACACCCAGCATGGCAGAGAGAAGGGGAGGGAGCCGAGATTTCTTCAAGGATGGTACATAACTAGAACAATTCTAGAATGGGAGAGAGGATTCCAATCACACACAGTAACTTGTTGCATGCCCCAGGGCTAACTGCTCTGATGGAATTGGGTAGGGAGTGGGTTTGGGTGTGCCACTTGAAGTGAATATAGCTGAACAAACTCTTCCCTACACTCTTTTGCTCCAACTCACTTTTTAAAAGCACATCCCAAATCTTTCTGTTGCAGATCCCTGCAGCCAATACATTTTAAAATATTGCTTAGTTTCTTAGGAAGTAAAGTATGGTGTATTGAAATTCTGACTCCAAATGGTAAAGACTTGGGTCAGTATGTCATTTCAAGAAACAAGATCCACATAGAAATTCCAGATCGCCCTTAAGCTGTGGCGCACACTCTTACTAGGCTCTGCAATCTCCCTCCAGTCTCTCATCTGCAAAGTAAAGCAGCTTCTCTGCCACTGACTGAATTGCGCCCCATTCACACGCTGTGCCCAGGCTGCACCTCCTTCCCACCTGTGGTCCCTAGGATTGCACCTTTTTTGGGAAAAGATGGCCTTTCCCAAAAGGAGACACATGGCAAATATTTTTCCTGGGGAAAGACCAGGAGGAAGAGACAGTGAAACAAGAAGTACTAACTGTTCTGTTGTGAGTAGAAGAAAGGGAAAATGCTATGAACTGACATCATTTTTTTTATATTACAATTGCAAAAGTAATATATGTTCATATTATAAAAATTCAAACAGAACTTTTTTTTTTTTTTTTATGTAAAGACAGTCTCACTTTATTGCCCTTAGTAGAGTGCCGTGGCATCACACAGCTTACAGCAACCTCCAACTCCTGAGCTTACGTGATTCTGTTGTCTCAGCCTCCTGAGTAACTGGGACTACAGGTGCCCGCCACAATACCCAGCTATTTTTTTGTTTGGCAGTTCGGTCAGGGCTAGGTTTGAACCCGCCACCTTCGGTATATGGGGCCAGCGCCCTACTCGCTGAGCCACAGGCGCTGCCCTCAAATAGAACTCTTATAAAATAAAAAGTAGAATTCTCTCCTTGTCATTTCATTATTTCACATTCTACTCCCTACTCACTAGAGGTCTCCACCACAAATAGGTGAACATTATATTTCTAGATGGTGTACCCGCATGCACATATATACACACAGGCACAGGTGCATGCACACACACGCAACACACAGGTAGACATATATATACAAATATGAACATTTTAAAAAACAAAGATATCATTCAATAACTTGCTTTATTTCATTTAAAACTATATACTATGAATATATAACTTCATAAAATTGTATATAGACTTATTCTGTGCTTTCTACGTATTACACAGTATTTCATATAGTGATGTGTCATGATTTCCATAATAATTTCCCTTTTAATGGACAATAAATATTTCCATTTTTTTTTTATTGTTGGGGATTCGTTGAGGGTACAAGAAACCAGGTTACACTGATTTGCATTTGTTAGGTAAAGTCCCTCTTTCAATTGTGTCTTGCTCCCAAGAGGTGCGTCACACACTTAGGCCCCACGTCCTCCCTCCTTAACTCTCTCTGCTCTCCCCTTCCCCCACTCCCCACCGTGTGCTAGGTTATTAATTGTCCTCATATCAAAATTGAATGCCTAGGATTCATGTTTCTCCATTCTTGTGATGCTTTACTAAGAATAATGTGTTCCAATTCCATCCAGGTTAATACAAAGGATGTAAAGTCTCCATCTTTTTTAATGGATGAATAGTATTCCATGGCATACATATACCATAGCTTGTTAATCCATTCCTGGGTTGGTGGGCATTTAGGCTGTTTCCACATTTTGGCTATTGTAAATTGAGCTGCAATAAACAGTATAGTGCAAGTGGATTTTTTTCCTTCTGGGTAGACGCCTAGTAATGGGATTGCAGGATCAAATGGGAGGGTCTAGCTTGAGTTCTTTGAGGTTTCTCCATACTTCCTTCCAAAAAGGTTGTATTAGTTTAAAGTCCCACCAGCAGTGTAAAAGTGTTCCTTTCTCTCCACATCCACACCAGCATCTGCAGTTTTGAGATTTTGTACTGTGGGCCATTCTCTCTGGGGTTAGATGGTATCTCAAGGGTGGTTTTGATTTTCATATTCTAATAATTAGGGATGATGAGCATTTCTTAATTTCCAATTCCATATGTTTGCTGGCCATTCATCTGTCTTCTTTAGAGAAGGTTATATTCATGTCTCTTGCCCATTGATATATGGGATTGTTGGCTTTTTTCATGTGGATTAATTTGAGTTCTCTATAGATCCTAGTTACCAAGCTTTTGTGTGATTCAAAATATGCAAATATCCTTTCCCATTGTATAGGTTGTCTATTTGCTTTGGTTGTTGTCTTCTTAGTTGTACAGAAACTTTTCAGTTTAATTAAGTCTCATTTGTTTATTTTTGTTGTTGTTGCAATTGCCACGGCATTCTTCTTCATAAAGTCTTTCCCTAGGCAGATATCTTCCAGTGTTCTTCCTATGCTTTCTTTGAGGATTTTTATTGTTTTGTGCCTTAAATTTCAGTCCTTTACCCATCTTGATTCAATTTTCGTGAGAGGAGAAAGGTGCAGGTCTAGTTTTAGTCTTTCCCATGTGGATATCCAGTTCTCCCAGAACCATTTCCTGAATACTACCCCAGTGTATGTCGTTTTTGGTTTATCAAAGATCAGGTGGCTGTAAGATGTTAGCTTCTTCTCATAGTTTTCTATTCGGTTCCAGGTGTCTATGTCTGTTTTTGTGCTAATACCATGCTGTTTTATCACTATGGTCTTGTAGTACAGCCTAAAGTCTGGTATCCTGATGCCCCCAGCTTTGTTTTTCTTACTAAGAATTGCCTTAGCTACATGAGGTTTTTTCTGGTTCCATACAAAATGAAGAATTATTTTTTCCAAATCTCAAAAGTATGATGTTGGTATTTTAATGGGGATAACATTGAATCTGTTATTGCTTTGGGAAGTATAGACATTTTGACAATGTTGATTCTTCCCAGCCATGAGCATGGTATGTTCTTCCATTTATTAATGTCTTCTGCTATTTCTTTTCTTAGGGTTTCTTTATAGACATCCTTCACCTCTTTTGTTGGATATATTCCTAGGCATTTCATTTTCTTTGAAGCTACTGTGAAGGGAATTGTGTCCCTGATTAACTTCTCGTCTTGGCTGTTATTGGCATATACAAAGGCTACTGATTTTTGGACACTGATTTTACATCCTGAGACCTTACTATATTATTTGATGACTTCCAGGAGTCTTGTGGTTGAGTGTTTGGTGTTTTCTAAGTATAAGATCATATTGTCAGCAAAGAGGGAGAGTTTGATCTCCTCTGCTCCCACTCAGATGCCCTTTATTTCCTTCTCTCGCCTAATTTTACTGGCTTCCAGCACTATGTTGAATAGTAATGGCAACAGAGGACAACCTTGTCTGGTTCCAGTTTAAAGTGTAAAAGCTTTCAGTTTTACTCTGTTCAGTAAGATATTAGGTGTGGGGTTGTCATAGATAGCTTCGATCAGTTTAAGAAATGTGCCACGTATGCCTATACTCTTCACTGTTCTATTTAGAAAAGATGCTGGATTTTATCGAATGCTTTTTCTGCACCTATTGAGAGGATCATATGGTCTTTGTTTTTTCTTCTGTTGATACGGTGAATAATGTTTATTCACTTGCATATGTTAAACCACCCTTGCATCCCTAGGATGAAACCTAATTAATCACCAATCTGTTGAGTAGGAATTTGTTGAGAATTTTTGCATCTATATTCATTAGTGAAATTGGTCTGAAGTTCTGTTTTTAGTTGGGTCTTTTGAGGGTGATGTTTTGGTATCAGGGTAATGTTTGCTTCATAGAATGTGATGGGGAAGATTCCTTCCTCCTCAATTTTTTTGGAATAATTTCTGCAGTATGGGAATAAACTCTTCTTTGAAGGTTTGACAGAATTCTGGTGTGAAGCCATCTGGACCAGGGCATTTTTTTGGTTGGAAGACTTTTTATTGTTTCTTTGATCTCAGTTCTTGAAGTTGGTCTGTTCAGGAGCTCTATTTCTTCCTGGCTAAGTCTAGGGAGAGGGTCTGATTCCAAATATTGATCCATTTCCTTCACGTTGTCAAATTTCTGGGCATAGAGTTTCTGGGTGTATTCAGAGCTAATCTTTTGTATCTCTGTGGCATCAGTTGTTATTTCCCCTTTATCATTTCTAATTCAGGTTACTAGAGATTTTACTTTTCTATTTCTAGTTAGTCTTGCCAATGGTTTATCTATTTTATTTATTTTTTCAAAAAACCAACTCCTTGTTCTGTTAATTTTCTGAATGATTCTTTTGTTTTCAATTTCATTGATCTATGATTTAATTTTTGATATTTCTTTTCTTCTGCTGGGTTTTGGCTGAGATTGTTCTTTTTCCAATTCCATCAGATGGCTTGTGAGTTTGTTGATGTGCTTTCTTTCCTTTTTTTGAATGTAGGCATCTAAAGCAATAAATTTTCCTCTCAGGACTGCTTTTGCTGTATCCCAGCAAAAGCTTGTGTCTTCATTGTTTTTATTCTCAAGGCTCTTTCATTTCTTCCTGCACCCCACTGTCATGCAGGGTAAGATTGTTTAATTTCCATGCCTTTGTGTTGAACAAAGGGGTTGAACATTTTTGTTGGAGTTGAGTTCCACCTTTAGTGCCTTGTGGTCTGAGAAAATACAAGGTAAAATTTCAATTCTTTTGATTCTGTTGAGGTTTGTTTTGTGTCCTAGGATATGATCAGTTTTTGAGAATATTCCATAGGCCAATGAGAAAAATGTAATTCTTTAGCTTTGGGATGCAGTGTTCTATATACATCTATCAAGCATAGTTGTTCTAGGGTTTTATTTAGGTCCCTTATACCTTTGTTTAATTTTTATTTAGAGGATATATCCAGCTCTGTAAGAGGAGTGTTAAAGTCCTAATTCTTTTTTGGCAGGAGTGTAAATTATTATAAATTTTTTGGAGGTCAACCAAAACTTTAAATTTGTACGTCTTCACAATATGATGATTTCACTTGTAGAAAAAATCCTATTATAATATTCAAATAACCATACAAAGGTAGATGAATAAGAATGTTCAGGTAGGTCACAGTGGCTCTCACCTGTAATCCTAGGTAAAGTCCAAATTGTAATTGTGCCCCTCACCCAAGAAATATGCCATGTACCCCTACAAAAGTTGCCTGTTAGGTGAAAGCTTAACAATCCCCTGAACTCCTCCCATCTTCTCTCTCCCTCCATTGTTTTTCCATTTTTGTGATACTTTACTAAGAAGAACGTTCTTCAACTCCATCCAGGTTAATATAAACGATGTAAATTTCCCATCTTTTTATGGCTGAATAGTATCCCATAGTATACATATACCACAGTTTATTAATCCATTTATGAATTGATGGGCATTTGGGTATTTCCACATCTTGGGGATTGTGAATTGAGCTGCAATAAACATTCTAGTTTAAAAGTCCTTATGGTAAAATGATTTTATTTCTTCTGAGTAGATACTTAGTAATAGGATTGGGGGATCAAATGGAAGGTTTACTTTTAGCTTTTTGAAGATTCTCTGTACTTTTGAAGAGGCTGTATTAGTTTGCAGTTCCGCCAAAAGTTCCACCAACAGTGTAAAAGTGTTTCTCTCTTTTACTCACCACACCAGTATCTGCAGCTTTGGGACATTGTGGTGTGGGCCATTCTTTCTGGGGTTAGGTGGTATCTTAGGGTGGTTTTGATTTACATTTCTCTGATGGTTAGGTCTGATGAGCATTTTTTCATGTGTTTGTTAACTGTCTGTCTACTTCTGAGAAGTTTCTGTTAAAGTCTCTTGGCCCCTTATAAACGGGATTGTTTGCCCCTTTTTTTGTTGACTAGTTTGAGTTCTCCGTAAATTCTAGTTATCAGTTCTTTGTCAGATTTATAACAGATAGTTAACTTGAGGTTTGTTTGTTTTCCCAGTCAGCCAGCCTGTGTCCCTTCAGTAGGGAATTCAATCCTTTCATATTTATTGAGTGAATTAATAAGTATGGTGAAGTTCTGTTTGTTTTATTTTGTGGATGTCTGTTGTTTAGTTTTATCCCTTGCACCAAAAGCTTTGTCCTTTAGTTTCTGGATGTCTCCACTTTGGTGGTGGTCTATTGTGATGGTCTGTGTGAAAAACAGGTCTGAGTACTTCCTGAAGAGCTGGTCTTGTTATGGTGAATTTCCTCAATGTTTGCATGCCAGAAAAATATTTGATTTCTATGTCAAATATGATGCTTAGTTTAGCAAGATACGATATCATGGGATGAAAATTGTTTTGTTTAAGAAGGTTAAGGACAGATGACCACCCTTTACCCTCAAGTTTCTGCCGAGAAGACTACTGTTACCCTGATATTTTTCCCCTTGTAGATAAGAAGCTGCTTATGCCTGGCTGCTTGCAGAATTTGCTTTCATTTTGAATTTGGTCAAGTTAATTAAAATGTGTGTATGAGATGCTTGGTTTGAGTTGAGTAGTGCTGGGGTTCTGAAACTATCTAATGTCTAGTTTCTGGGTCTCTCACCATGCTTGGGAAATTCTCCACTATGATGTCTTGAAGCAGAATTTCTATCCTTCTCCTTTAGTAATCAGTATAATTTGAATATTCGTAAGTTTGGTGTAGTCCCATATCTCTCTCAGCGAAAGCTCTGCTTTTATTCTCTTTTTCTCTGCCTCTTTGAATGATTGGGTTAGTTCAAAAGCCTAGTCTTCAATTTTTGAGATCTTTTGTCTCCAAAATATTGGATTTAAGAAGTATGGAATAATAAAAGTGATAATATTCACCCTTGTCTTGTTATTTTAAGTGTTAGGCTCTTGAGATTTCATTGATAAGTTTGATATTTCTTATTAGTTTTTGATAGACATTTTTATCCAGTTAAAGGTGTTGTCATCTATTCTTGAGTGGCCAGGAGATTTTAAGAGCAATGTTTTTGAGTTTTATCAAATCCTATGTCTGCGTCTGTTAATATTAACATTTCTCTTATTATTTTCTTCACATACATAAGCAAAATGAGGTATCTTTAAATTCCTGGATTAAATGATTTTATTTTCTATAGTTCAGTTGAATTTCTAACCCCCATATGAAGTTAAAGGGGTTTTTTTGCAATTTTTTTTGATTTAGTACTATTCTAAGTGGGAAGCTTCCTATCTTTTTTATGTTCTGAAATGCTTTAGCTAATATAAAAAATAGCTATTCTTTTAAAGTTTGCCAGAACACTCAAGAATCATTCATACCTAGTAAACTTATTGGTGATGTACCTTTTGCCCTTTCCATCCCTTCTGTGTTACTGCTCTGTATGAGAAACCCTGCCCCCTCCACATCTCATTTCTCCTTGTCCTCAACAACAGGAAGCTATGTTCTGTTTTGGACCCATTTTCACCTAGCCTCGCTCTTGCAGAAGCTGGTCAGCCAAATCAAAGTGCAATTGTAGAGGAAAGCTTGCCTTCATTTAAAGATCCTGTGGGTTTGTCACCCCAGTTCTGCTTGGGTCCTGGAAAGGTTAAATTACACAATGGAGGAAGATGAAGGAGATGGTTCTGGAAAGTAGAAATGGGGGAAGAAGCAATTTCTTCAGAAGGGGGCACCCAAGCCAGGATGATGGGCTATTCTTCTTACTACCGTCACTTTGGTCTAGATAGAGCATCATTGGACTTTTTCATGGCATCACTGGTTCAAGGAAAGAAGACATTTATGCACTTCAGCAAAGCCCCCTGGAGGCTTTGGCCATCCCACTCCCTACTGAGTTGTCACTAGCACCTTTCCTACCAAGCAATGGGATCTTGGATTGTAGGTGCCCCCCCAGTCTTCCCAGCCACCTGTCCTTCAGGGGTATGGGGCCTACCTGCACTCTGCTGAACTGTGCTCAGGTGTTGGAGAGACCTGGGGGCTCCTTGTCAAGTGGCCTAGGGCTGTGAGGCCTGTTCAGTGCCTGCAGTGTGCAGATCTCCAGTCCTAAGCTGAAGCCCAGGGTGGCCACAGTGGGGCAGGTGGTGCAGCCTTCATCTGTATTCTTGCTTCAGAGCCAGCACAAAGCATAAGCTTAGGACTGGGCATGGCCTTTTGCTTGGGCTCAGAAGGGTTAACTCTCAGGAATGGACAAAGGGGATGTTTCTATTCCCTTTATAAGCTAGTATTCAGGTTCTTGCCTAACTAGGGTGGAGGTAGAGAGAAAGATCGATGAGAGCAGGACTACAGGAGGCCTGGGCCTATGGCAGGGCTGTGGTCCCCAGGGTGTGTGTCCTGTGGGCTTTCAGTGTGATTTGCAGGAGCAGAAGCGTGATGCTCCTTCAAGTTCATATGTATGAATTACAAATATCTGCCTATGGGCTCTTGATCATATTCTGTTTACTGTTTTCAAGTCCAACAAAACCCAGATGTACTCTTACTGCTTCTCTCGCCAGGTTTTCAAACGTTCATCTTGGGAGTGGTAGAAGGACCCAGGTAGTGGTAGGAAGAGCAAGGAGGTTGCAATGTTGGGAGACCAGCAGCCCTAAGGGAGCTGAAGCAGAGCATGGATTACTCCCATTCTTGGGAAAACTTTGCTCTCCCCAGATAGTTATGGCACAATCTGTTCGGGCTGACACCTATCTGCTCTGCACCCCAGGTGGAGTTTGGGCGGGGGCACAGACTGCAGGGCTCCACACTTTGCCCGAGGCTAAGGGTGCTCAGCTGGGACTGTCAGCCTTGGCCTTCACTTGGGGGACATGACAGGTTCAGAAGTCTGGTGCCCCAGAAAACTTCCTGTGTTTGTGCTGAAAGTTGCCTTCTATCCATGGGGTTAACATCCTAAGTGGAGCTTGAGTCTAACAGACCCCAGTGCACTCAAGCAGCCTCTCTGGACCAGGGTGTGGAGCAGGAGAGGCTAGGAGGCCAGTGGGTGCCCACCCTGCAGCCCTGCTTCCACATGTAGGTGCAGTTTGCTCTCAACCCTATGTTTGTAGGCAGGTGACTGATGCCATTTGTAAGGAACAGCACAAAACAAAGTGTGATGCTCCTGGAAGTGATCAGCGCCCACACCGCAAGCATTAGTCATGGTGTGAGCCAGCAGTGCTGGCCTCCTGCTTAGTACCCTGTGAAACAGATGCAATGGGGCACTGTGTGGTGACCACCTGGTGTGTGGGGGAGTATGGGGAGCTGCTGTCCCTGCCTCGCCTGCCCTGCACCCTGTCCTGGCTCCTGGTGGGACTTGAGTTTTTTTCTGTATAGTCGTGTGCTATGTAATGAAAGGCCCAGGAGATTACATAATGGGATCAGATGGTGGTCCCTGGAGATTATAACATTCACTTCCCTATATTTTCTATGTTTAGGTGTGTGCATATATATAGTCTTAGCCACTGTGTCACAGCTGCCTACAGTGCTCCACACAACAGCCTGCTGCATAGGTGCATGGCCTGGGAGCCTCAGGCCTTGAGGTGGAGCCCTGGCGTGCTGTAGGCTGCGTCATCCAGGCTTTGTGAATGCATCTGTGGTGTTCACATGACAAAATTTTCTGATGTTTTGCGTCTTGAAACACATCTGTCACTAAGCGACATGTGGCTATACTTTGATTCTATCTCAATAAAATGCCTCCGTCAACCCTTGTGGCTACTTTCCCTGGTGTGTAAGCAGGGAAGCAGGTGCTCTGTGGCAAACATGCCCATGAAAGTGCATGTGGGGCATGAAAGTCGCCTGGATGCAAGGGATTGGCAGTGGCAGTGGTGGCTAAGTCAGAGGCCCCTGGCACAAGGTGGTGGTGCATAAATTCTTCTGACTTTTAGCAGAATTACCACAGATTTGTATGCACTTTGGTGCTCCTAGCAACAAAACTTTGGCTTGCCACAGAAACACTTCTTCCTTCAAGGGATTCCCTCTTACTTCTGTGCAGGAGGAAAAGTTATGAAGGAGACATGGGGAGGAGATGTCTCAGGAGGCAAAGACTTTGAGAATCTGAGCAGCTGACTTGCCAAACTAGTGGCAGGTGTTTCCATTAAAGGGGGCCCTTGGGTGCAATGGTGACAGTGGTGGAGCCTGCTTAGGGGAATAGGGGAATGGGAGCTCTCTGAACTTTCTGCTCATTATTTCTGTGAACCTAAGTCTGCTTTAAAAATAGAATTTATAAATTAATTCTTTAAAAAAGTTGTAAGGAGGTGGTGCCCGGGGCTTAGTGGGTAGGGCGTTGGCCACATATACCAAGGCTTATGGGTTTGAACCTAGCCTGGGCCAGCTAAACAACAATGACAACTGCAACAAACAATAGCCAGATGTTGTGGCAGGTGCCTGTAGTCCCAGCTACTTGGGAGGCTGAGACTAGAGAATTGCTTAAGCCCAAGAGTTTGAGGTTGCTGTGAGCTGTGATGTCATGGTAGTCTATCCAGGGCAACAGCTTGAGACTCTGTCTCAAAAAAAAAAAAAAAAAAAAAAAAAGTTGTCATGAAAGAACGTCTACAGTTGGTCAGATATGATTAATAACTCATATCAACACTGCCTTGTTTACAAAGAATGCAATATTATTATGAGGTACTAAAAAGTAAAGAACAATGAATAATATACATCTAA
>CAUYON010057604.1:0-10002 GCA_963573935.1 Arctocebus calabarensis
AGAGCCTCAAGCTGTCACCCTGGATAGAGTGCTGTGGCATCACAGCTCACAGCAACCTCCAATTCCTGGGCTCAAGCGAGTCTCCTGCTTCCGCCTCCCAAGTAGCTGGGACCACAGGCGCCCGCCACAACGCCCGGCCATCTTTTGGTTGCAGCTGTCATTGTTGTTTGGCAGGCCAGGGCTGGATTCGAACCCACCAGCTCAGGTGTACATGGCTGGTGCCTTAGCCCGTTGAGCCACAGGCGCCGAGCCTCACAGCCAGTTTTTAATGGCATTATTATCCTGCTGCTACCTACCCAGAAGATAACAGATTGGTGCAAGCCAGTTTAAGGCAGATTATTTTAAATAAAAATACAAGTAGGATGGTAAGCTTACCGCAGATCTAAAACAGTACAAATCCTCCTGAAGGTTAAGAGTAGTGATTTGGGGTCTTACCTCACCACTGCCTCTCACTGTTTCTTCCCCTAGTAACTTCCACAACTGGGAAATCGAGGTACGGCAGGCTTCATTTACAGCACAAGGGCACGCAAGCTCCCTTACCATAGGGATGTCAGCCCTGCTGTGACGGGACAGATGTCTGTCCACATCCACCTTCTCAACTAGGCGATCTCCCGGAGGTTCACAGTCAAGCCCCACAAACTGAGTCCTACCGTGGAGAGTCGCCAGACATGGCTTTGGGGCTGTTCCACTCACTGGCGGTACCGTTCCAGCATCAACTCTGTAGCCTCACTTCCCTCCTTAGAGTGGGACCATTCATTCTCACAAGATAGTTTAAGCAAGAATCTAGATGAAGTACTTGGCACGTACAGAGTAGGTTCTCAAATCACGGTCATCGTTAGGGTTATAGAATAATTTCCCTTCGCCAAGCTAATGAGTACCCTGAGACTGTCCCCTGGCCAGAGCCTCCAGGAACTCCAGCCCTAAACATCTCTAGTCCCACAGCTTCTGGAAGAAGGCCTGACTGCAAGGAGGTGAGCGGATTCATTCTGCAGGGTTCCTGTACGTGTGATACTCCACCGTCTGGGGGGAGAAACAGGCCCTTTGGTGAGGCAGGGCAGAGTTCCCAAAGTGCGCAGAGAAACTGACTCAAGGTCCCAACTGTCACTGCCAGAGCTGTGTGACCCTTCTGAATCCTTTCATTGTTCTACCTATAAATGACAAATTTTAAACTTAGGCGTCTCTAAGAGGGAAGGAAAGATGAACAGATGAATGGGTGTTGCGTGAGAAGAAGCTGGAAACTTACTGCAAAGAAAGAAAGTTATTATACGGGAGCTGTAAAAGGGAGCTCAAATGTTTACAATCCTTGGTGCTGGGAAGGTGCTGGTGGGACCAAGCTGGAGCTGGGCTCCCCAGTTCAGCCAGCAGCATCCGTCTCAGGGGGAAATACTTTGCTCTACTGGGCTGGCAAAACGGAGCAGAGCGTCCAGACACTGGGAGAATCATTAGCCAGAGTCAGACTGAGCCAAGTGAGCTGTGTCAGAGGCTGACCCCGGAGTTCCAGGGAACACCTGGGCTTTCAGGTGCTCATAGCTTTATTTTGTTGAAGAAAAACAGCATTGCAATCTTGGCGTTTATAAGAGGCAGGGTAAAAAGGCCAGAGAAATGAGAGTGAGGATTTCTGCCATGTTTTTATGTGATATCTCCTCAATCCCTGGACACCAACAATCACCCTCCTCCTGGATCCACTTGGGGAGTCTCAAATGAGAAGAGGGGCTTCTGTGCTGCCACCCACCACCCGAAAAACTCCATTTGTTAACCTGAGCTATTGGTCTCCTCTCATCCTCAATGACGTCCATCCTTTCTTCTGACGCAACTTTAGAGAGCTCGTCTATGGACCTGCACCCTAAGTATAGTGTGGGGGATCTCATACACACACACACACACACACACACACACACACATGTACCTCTTTTCCAGGGCAAGACTCGTGACATTGCCTGGGTAATGGAAAAGTGAAAATCAAGACCCGTGTGGAGGCAGGGGCCAGGATCAAACTGCCCACATGATACATTTCAAGCTGTATCTACCACCACCTTGGTCCCCCAACACCCCCTGACACGCCTTCTGCTTACATTTTCTGCTTAAAGATGTCTGTCTACGCAGCCGTGGTGGCTTTCTGTTCCTCCTGCTCTTTCTCCAAGCTGGTTCCTTCCACCCTCATTTCTCACCGACTGAAAAGTATGCTGAGTCCTCTGACAAGGCCTGGATCTCTTCAGCAGCTCTATATTGATAATTCTTTCATTTTCTGTCTTCCCAGAATCCCCTGTTCTCTCCTAATTCTTAGCATCTCCCTCCAATGCCACTTGCGACTGTCTCTGTGGTATGTACGTGGTGTGTATGCCACTTGTGACTGTCTTTTAAGTTAAATCACCCTTAGGGAACCCTACTCCAACAAATGGCAAGACACAAAGCCTTTCAGAAGGCTCGAGATGCTGTCTCAAGTGTGATAACCCCTGCGCTCTTCCAGAAACCAGTTAGCAGAGCTGTGTATACACGCTCTGTTGACTGTTCCCTTGGCTGTGAGCTGCATAAACCAAGAGGTGGGAACCTCTCTTCTGGAAACTCCACCAGGAAGAGGCACCACAGACCTCCCAGACGTCCTGACAGGGCTGCAGGGAAGAGGTAGGGTTCAGTCTGGACAGGAGCCCCACTGTCGAAGCAGGACCCTTGCTATGCTCCCATAAGGATAGCTTTTCTTTTTCTTTCTTTTTTTTTTTTTGAGACAGAGCCTCAAGCTGTCACCGTGGATAGAGTGCTGTGGCATCACAGCTCACAGCAACCTCCAATTCCTGGGCTCAAGCAAGTCTCCTGCCTCCACCTCCCAAGTAGCTAGGACTACAGGCGCCCGCCACAACACCCGGCCATTTTTTGGTTGCAGCCGTCATTGTTGTTTGGCAGGCCTGGTCTGGACTTGAACCCACCAGCTCAGGTGTACGTGGCAGGTGCCTTAGCCCGTTGAGCCACAGGCACCGAACCGCCTAAAGCTATTCTAAGGAGGAATGAGTAGTTCAAAGATATGAGATTGTATGAGATATGGGCTTTACAGAGGAAAAGGTACAACCGATCTTTAAGACAGACTTTCAAAACTCTGGTTAGGGATGTCCCCCAAAGCTGGAGTCTCTGCTCAGGCATTCTCCTGTTGACTTCTAAGCAAGCACGATGTTCTATCATAAAAAAAAAATCAATTGCGTTCACTTAAAGTAGAAAAAAATGGCCTCTCACATTGATGAATCACAGTGAACTACAAAAAATAAAATAGACAAGGTTTCCCGGTCAACCTCCAATTCACCCAAAGTTCTTTTATTATGCCTTCTCTGAGCACCCTAGTTAATCAAGGATTTCCAGAGCACACCCTCACTCTCGGCTCTGAGGGTCTCTGCTTCCCCACTTCTCTTTGCATGGGCCGCCTGTAACCTGCCCTCTCCTCACTGTCCCAGCTGGACCTGCTTCCGCTACAACACCAGGTAAATTCAACTAGTTTGGGGTTGAGTATGTCAATTTGGGGCCCAGAGTTCTGTTACATTAAATTCCTTAGTACACAAACACACACACACATATATATCCTTACACACACGCACGGTTTCTTCAAACCAAGAGAGAAGCAACCAACCCACTGCCTTCACGGTGACTCCACTCTTGAATGACATCTGGGGAAGAGCCCTCACTACTGGCCTGCTGGTCCCATACCCACCACCATCTCAGACCCAGGTCCAGGGGACTGCCACCCTCCCTCCCCCTTCCTTGGGTCCCTCTCTGGCACCTTGAGGCTCCAGACTCTCCAGGCCTGCTGTGGTTTTCAGAAACAGAGCATGCCTATTTTTAGCCCTTCTCAGCCTAATAATACTCCCCAACAAACATTGAGCTTAATCACTTTATTGAGGACAAGAAGCGGGCTCTCTAGCCCAGGCGCTTCTGATGTGAGGAAGTAGTAAAATGTTCAAACTGGTTAAAAATGACACTCATTGGCTTGCCTTTGGTGTTTCTGGAACCTTAATTGTGGCTCAGGCCGTGGATCTAAAGAACCTTGCAGGTTTCAGGGCCTTGCTTCCTTACCCCCCTGCACCATAATTGAGGTGTTACATTACAGCTACAGCACTGACATTTGCAGGCTCAAAATTCAGACGCCTTAAGACGCCACACTTTTCAAAGCAGAAATATTGCCTGTCACACTTAATGTCCATTCTTAATATGAACCATCTCCCTACCACAAAGCAAAACAAAACTCGCCTTTTCTGGCTCACCCCATGCCAAAGATCCAGGTGTGGTAACCGATTCCCATGTCAATCCCATGGCCTCATTAGTGCTTCTGACAACCAAAATGACATTGAATTGCTGCTTGAAAACAGGAAGGTTTGTTCAGTGTAATTAGAGGACCTGTGAATTTGGGGTGTGCAGAAGGCAGGCTGTTGGCATCTCTTCTGCATGCGCCTTTGAGACTACGACTTCAAAGCTCTAGGGAGAGCCCTTGCAGGCATGAACTGTGGGCTGGAAGATGTGGGCATCCTGGGAAGGGGACAAAAACAACTTTGCCTCAGAGGTAAGATCAGGGGCTTCCGGGTCAGGCAGCCCTGGGACTACAGCCCAACTCTCTCTTCCTTGTTGGTCCCCCTGGGCAAGTAAACTCAGTCTCCTCATCTGTAAAATGGGTGCAATGGCCGTACCAACTTACAACAGTCTGGTGAAGCTCAAATGAGGCAATGAAGTAAAGCAACCCACAGAAGGCCTGGCACCTGAGGCCCTTAGTCAATGTCAGCTGCCACTGTCACTGTCATCTTTGGTTTCCTTCCTTCTGCCACGGATCCTTCTAAGACGGAGCGTTTTGCTTTTGTCTCTCCAAACTTGCATGGGCAAGAACAAAAAGGGAATTTGGGCACTAGAATGGCTAGCCAAAGGCAGTTGTGTGCAGTCCTGGGACCCTCTTGCACACATGGTAGGGCGCTCCTGCAGACTCAGAGCAGTTAGCCAAGGCCTGGCCCATGGGTGGGAGCATTTAGGGGATGACCTCTCAGGGACCATCTAGGCAGAAAGTGATGGCTGCGTCTGAGGCCTGCAGACTCACCTGGGGGAGGCTCCTTGTACATTCCTGGGCGGCTTCCCCCTCTGCCACTTTCTCCTTCCTTTGCTTCTCAGGCAAGATGCTTGGAGCACCATCGTAAACTCCCTGCTCTTCAGAAGGCAGAGGCGGAATGCCTCATTAACTTTTCTAGCTAATTTTACAATTTAACCAAACACCACACTCCTGCTTCGATTCAGCCAGCCTCTGACGGTGACAAACTTTTATAACTGTGACGTGGAGGAAGACAACAAACAGGCCAGGCCAGGGACGGGAAGGAAGGTCCTAAAAACTCAAGTGCAAGACAGAGAATAGAGAAAAAAGAGGGTTTAAAAAAACAAGACAGCTCTCGGCTCGGCGCCTGTGGCTCAACGGGCTAAGGCGCCAGCCACGTACACCTGAGCTGGCGGGTTCGAATCCAGCCCGGGCCCGCCAAACAGCAATGATGGCTGCAACCAAAAAATGGCCGAGCATTGTGGCAGGTGCCTGGAGTCCCAGCTACTTGGGAGGCAGATGCTGGAGACTCGCTCGAGCCCAGGAATTGAAGGTTGCTGTGAGCTGTGATGCCACAGCACTCTACCCTGGGTGACAGCTTGAAGCTCGGTCTCAAAAAAAAAAAAAAAAAAAAACACAAGACAGCTCTCTATATGCTCCCAGAGCAGAATTCTAAGCTGCACAGGGCTGAGCAGTGAGAGAAAGAAGCCACGCCGGCCTGTGGTGTCAGAAAGATGGAGAGCTCCTGTGACAATGACTCTTCTTGTCACCTCAGGGGCCAGGGGCTATATTGGGAAGCAGAGTTACATGCTGTCCTCTGAGGGGCATGATTCAATGCTGACCGGCAGTCGTCCAGAGGACAGATAGGGCCACCCAGAGGACATGCTCAGCTTGGCAAGGGCCTAGGGCCTCTTCCAAAGGGCAGCAAAAGGCCCTTCTCAGCCCACTGAGCCGGCTCCTACCTCCTGATTAAGCTTCCAAATGGGGGTAGAGTTTAGCAGGAGGATGGCATTTCTAAGAAAGTCTCTCATCAAGAATCCTATGGGCTAGAAAAGACCCTTGGGGACGGCCATGTCAGTCCCGTATACACTGGCCAGCACCTCACTCAGCCATGATGAACAGACCCCCAGTAGAGACAGAGTATCATTCTGGCCGTGCACCTACAGGCAGGCCTCTCTCTCAGTACAAGAGTGAGTAAATGCAAACGCGACCCTGTGACTGTCTGGCTCCCCGGTCAGCTCCAAAGCTTGCACCTGTCCCTCTCTGACACGTATTCCTCAACATCTGACTTCAGATCCTAAATTTCCATCAGTGCAAAACTGTCCCCGCAGCACAGCCTCTCAGATAGGCTGGGGGGCCAGGAGGTCTGGACTGCTCAGGAAGGAATCCCCAAGGAATGCAGTCTCTTAAAGGTCTGGTCTCCGGGTCTCTGCTTATCCTGGATTCATATTAGTGAAGGCAAGTGAGGAAAGAAGACTCCAGCAAATCAAAAGTTTCAGGGAGTTCTCTCTTTACCCGGAGTTACCTTGTTACAGAAAACGACTGTGGCCTTGTATAATTACTCCGACAAAATGCAGCCGCCAATGAGCTCCCTGTGCTCAATTAGCTTATAATAGTTAGCGAGAGAGGGGCTGAGGTTTAATCCAACTACCCCAGAAGACTTTTTATACCAATTACCTAATGAAAAGTTTAGAATTTGCTTTGGTTTTTTTTTTTTTCCCCCTTTCCTTTTCCCTGGCAAGTGAAAAAAATTCCAATCGAAATGGGACTGGTTGGAGGGAGGGAAGGAAGAGGGAGCATGTTAACTACTGGGGAAAAGTCTAGAAGAGACGTCTTTGTCAGGATGAACCCCGAGAGAGCCCCAACTGCAGAAGCACCTGCCACCTCCCTCCCACTGGCTTCCCGCCTATGAGGAAGCAAGCTCCGTCTTCACCCACGTGGTGTGAGAAGGTGGGCTGGGCCCCTGGGTGCCCCAGCCTGAGACGGTCCCCAGAGTTCCTCCGTTCACCCTCCTGGGTAGCTACCTCTGTCCTCGACCTCACCAAGGGGGACCTTGCTCAGCTATTTTCTCCAACTAGGTTTCATGGAGCTCTGGGCACATTTTAGAGCCTGTCAAGTTCAACACGAGAAATTCGCAATATTGTAGGTCTGCACCCGATCTGCAGCCTCATTTTCAGATGTGTGTGTGTTTTGTGGCTATCTCAAAATGAAGGGACTACTTGAAGCAGCAGCTTTTCATTTTTAATACAATGTTTCTTAACCTGCAGCCCAAGGAGGGTCGTGATAATCTTAGGGAACTGAGGGCTCTCAAGTGGGAGAAAATGGGCTGGGAACCTCTTTCCAGGAGGACGTGGGAGGAGGAAGGAGAAAGGGACAGACGCCTTTCTGGCTGGTGCCAGCTCACAGAAGTCCCTGCTTCCTCTTGTCCAGAAAAGTAGGTCTACGCCCACCACAAAGCTCCTTCTGGACATCCCAGCAGGGAAGACCCCATCGCAATCCTAAGAACCTCTTTCTGGAAGCCTTTCCTCATCGCCCTGGTTCCTTGGGAATTTCTCCCTGCTGTAAACTCACTTTTTCCCCTGGCGAGGACAATGAGCACATCCAGCCTTGTGCAAGTCCTTCCCTTGCCAGAGGCCTCATGTCATCCTCTCAGCCAAACCACCAGCTTCTTGCACACAAGGATCCTGGCTTCATCTTCTCTGCCCTGCTGAGCTATGCACATCACTAGCCCTCGGTTTGGGCCACTGATGAACTAATTCATGAACGACTTACCCCCAAAAGAGAGCTACGCGTGTGACCCAAAGTAGTCATTGAGGCTTCTCCGCTGCTCGGCCTCCACCATCTGGTTCCCATTTGGCTAATGTTTCACTCCCCAGGGAAGGCTCCAGCATCCCAGGCGTGTGCCTGGGCAGATGAGGTTGTCAGAGAACAGACAAAATGAGCCTGGAGCCAAGTGGTCCAGCTTCACTGGGTGTCATCCAAAAGGCCAAGGAGGCTACAATCTTCCTGCTACATCACACTCCAGGATGCTCAAAGTCTAAGGAGCTAGTAACACCCCAAGTGGTCAGGACTCCCAGTATCTGGGCTGCACCACAGGTCAGCTGCCCTTTTCACTCCCGGTCCAGCATCACAGAGGGACTCCCCCAGGAGCACAGCACTGAGCTGGGGTGCCACGCATGTGGAACCACGGGCAGCTCCCCCCTTGCCTCTTCTCATTCCAAGGCATGGTGGTGGGGAGGATGGAGGGTGTGGCACAGCCAAGCTGCTCCTGGCTGGGACAGCCACATACTGACCTGCAGACCCTCCAGCAGTGGTGACAGAACCACCGTACCCAAGCCCTACAAGGTGACAGCAAGAAGTAATAGCTACAACTCAGCAAGCACTGAACACATGCCCCTGCGGGGGAGCCGGAGAGGGCTAATCAGCACACCTGCTCCTGGTGGACCAAGTGCAAGGCGCTCAACCAGCGGCTAATTACCGTGCCACCCTCTCCACTCCCAGGACCCCTGAGGCAGGGCCTTCCTGCTGTCAGCTCCTCAGTTTCTGAGACATTGGTTAGCTCTACAAATAGAAAAGCAGGCATTCAGGCACAGAAACAGTGCCAGGCCAGGGCCAAGTCCAGCCAGCAGTAAGGTACACTAGGAAATTAAGACACAGGGTGGGAGGAGAGGAACAGAGACCTGCATTGGAATCCAGTTCTGCCCCTTCCTAGCTATATGGTCTTAGGCAAAACCTCAGTGTCCTTTTCTGCAAAAGTGAATCAGTGTATCTACCTTCCAAGGTTAAGGTAAGATGAAGTGAGTTCGGCTACGCAGAACACCACCTACTGTGCCTGGGAGACAGCAGGCATTCAATGAACCTAAGTGCCTTTCTCTGCTTCCTGCGCCCCTACCATCCCTCCTGGGCCACTCATTTATTCAACAGCTACTTCCTGAGAGCCTGCTCTGTGCGAGGGAGTGAGCCACTGATGCTGCCCCTGTGCCCTTGTTTTATGTCCAGACTGCTGACTCCCATGAGCAGAGGGGAGCAGGGGAGCACCCTGGGTCCGTAACTACCATGCAGGTCCCTAAACGAGACTAGCACAGGAGGACAGAAAAACAAATCACACACTCTCAAGAAGCTTACAGTCTAGTAGGAGAAAAAGGACGAGCAAATAAATAGCTATGTAACAAAGAAGGTGACAGGTGCCGTAAGCAGGGTAGATAAACTGCTAAGAGCGATCAGATGGGGGCGGTCTCTTGTCCTGCCCAGACAGACGCGTCCCATGGCTGAGTCGGTTGACTTTTCAAAAGAGAAGAGAGAAAGGAACGTTGGCTGGTCTGGCACGATGCCTAGCACGAGAGACAGGCAGGATCTATTTAAAACATCTACAGGCAGGTTAGATCCTTTTCTGGCAATTCCCAAAACTCCTGGAGCTGACTGGGTAACCAGATAGAACCAATGCTGTCAAAATCCTAGAGATAAAAAAGAAATCATTTAGCAGTTGGCGGGATGATAAAAGAATCTCACTATTTAAAGGGAGGGTCCACACTCAGAGGAAGGAGGGGCTGGTGGTCGAGGAGGAGGGGATTGGGAAAAAAAGGGAACGCCCCACAAATATGGATCAGGGTGGGGGGGGAACAGATGGCCAAGGACATGTAGTTCCTCTAATACCTAATTAATTCAGCAATTTCAAAAACAATTTTATTTATGTTCCATTTACCACATCAAAGGTGAAAAAAATCCTACTGATGCTAAAATAATACCTCTAGGCACCTATTTTTAATCAGTTAAAAAAGGGGGGGGGATAAGGGCAGAGTTTTTTAAAAAATTAAAAAAAAAGAAAAACTAGCCTTGGTTTCTATACAATCTCTCCCGGGCAGACCACCAACCCTTAGAGAGAGAGAGAGAGAGAGAGAGAGAGAGAGAGAGAGAGAGAGAACACAGCCAAGCCCTCTCTGAGAGCCTTCCTGGCT
>CAUYON010057607.1:0-25063 GCA_963573935.1 Arctocebus calabarensis
TTGTTGTTGCAATTGCCACGGCAGTCTTCTTCATGAAGTCTTTCCCTAGGCCGATATCTTCCAGTGTTTTTCCTATGCTTTCTTTCAGTATTGTTATTGTGTCATGTCTTAAATTTAAGTCCTTTATCCAACTTGAATCAATTTTTGTGAGTGGAGAAAGGTGAGGGTCCAGTTTCATGTGGATGTCCAGTTTTCCCAGCACCATTTATTGAATAGGGAGTCTTTCCCTCAAGGTATGTTCTTGATTGGTTTATCAAAGATTAGGTGGTTGTAAGTTGTTAGTTTCATTTCCTGGGTTTCTATACAATTCCAAATGTCTATGTCTCTATTTTTGTGCCAGTACCATGCTGTCTTGACCACTATGGCTTTGTGTACAGCCTAAAGTCTGGAATGGTGATACCCTCAGCTTTGTTTTTAATTTTTGCAGAGAAAAAAGTACACCAAGTTAAATAAGCAATGATAAAATTCATAAATAGAATGGTCAAAGATAATAACAGATAATCTTTGTTTTAAAAAATGTCAAAAAGAAACAAAGAAATTGAGAGATGACCAATGCAGGTATCTGGAAGGAAATTTTAAAAAAGAAGGTGTAAATTCTCTGAGTGTTGGGTACGTTTCACGCATGCAAGGAAGAATAAAGAATACAATGCCACTAAATGAAGATGTGCTTAAAGTTAAAATGAGAGCCATGGTTAGGAGCATCTTGAAATTCCTTGTAGGTCATCGTAAGAAATTTAGATTTTAATATTAATGAGCTTAGAAGTTACTAAATGATTGTAATAGAGCAGTTCACCTTACCTTTCTGTTTACAGTAGAGTAATTGCTTCATATGGGCAAGGTAAAATCAAGAATCTAGTTAGAAGAATGCATACTATACATCTTTATTCAGACTAGCTATTAGGAAGTTCTTTTTCATTCTTGAGAAACTTAATCATTTATTCAAATGATTACAGATAATCAATAAATAATTAAAACTTCTCATGAATTAAAACTTATCCTCACTAACAGGTGTACATATATATTTCCATGTACAGTCATATCTAGCAAAAACAAACATGGCCACATTTATCATTATACAGATATTATATGTGTCTGTCATTCTTGTGGACTACATGTACAAAAACCTCATGTAAGAAGATTACCATATACATTCATCATCTAATTAAGGCTTTCCACCTTTTTTCTAATGCAATCTCTAATGGCAATCCACTCACTGGTTTGCCTAGATCAGACGGTTTCAGACTGAGATGTTTGTCACACCTGGATGGGTGACATCAAAATAGCCTGGAAACCTAAAAACTACAAACTTCACTATTTTATAGTTTCTGATACTGTAGAAGGGGGTCAAAGGCCAAGAATCTGTCATTTTAAAGATGAGTACTTGCTTCTTCGTCTTTGCCATATTGGGATTTGATTTGTGATTGAATTATTATTGGACAGTGATCAAAAGCTCTTGACAACAGAGAAATTTTTATCTTAATAAAAATTTTTTTATAGATAGCTATTTTCTTGTTTTTTTATTGATAGCTATTTTCTTGTTATTTTGGATAGTTAAACCCTTAAAGCATAATCTTCATTTTGAATCATTTTTATGTATCTTTTTCAAATTCTGACATTCAATATTTTATGAATTTCAAATTATTCTAGGCTATATTTTGAAATTTTCCAGTGTGCTTCATTTCTTCTGTCCTACTCTACACCTGGCCAACATCATCTTACCTCTGATATTTTCTCTTATTATACAATAGTCATAATCTCACATTCACATCCCTTCAAGCTACTCTCCACGCAGCACTTGAAGTTATCTATCCGTGATCCAGACAAGTGTGTACATTAATGAAACTCTGTCTCTCCATATTCATCTTCAATTATTTCCACACATGTCTTCTGGATGTCTCTGGATTTTGTTAATTATCTTGGCGAATGATATTTTCTCAACTAAAATCATTCTACTTCCCTCCTTCATTTGTTTTTCAAGCATTACATTAATATTAATGTTAATATCTTAAGTAATTGTTGCCTTAATATAAAGTTGTTGTTGTTCCTCTTTATGTAATGTTGTAAACAACTTGTTCTTTCATCTTTTCCTTTCTTCTTCCTCTTCTCCTTCCTCTTCTTTTTCTTCTCCTGTTTCTTCTTTCTCTTTTCCCATTCTCTTCTTCCCCCCTTTCCTCGTTTTGCTCTTTTTCCTCTTCCTTCTCTGTGTCTCCTCTCCCTTTTCTTCTTCCTTGATCTCCTTTTCTCCCTCCTCCACTATACCTCAAGCTAAATGAGAAGAGAATCTACCCATTTTGGTTTACTGTTTACTCCCTCAAAACACATAGTATAGTCTTTTCAACATATTTAATGTTCAAAACAAATTTCTATGTTAAAATATTATAGAAAAGAAAAGGAAGCCTAGGGGAGAAGATAATGCATCATTTATGTGCAGTCATGATGTAAAAGTCATGTAATAATTTGAACACTGAAGTTTTTAAACATTTACCAGTTAACACTGAAACATACAGCTTTAGTGTGTTTTGAGAAAAATTCCTATCTTTATAGCTGATAATACAAAGGAAGGAACAAATCTGTAAGACTACCAGTGGAAGGCTAAAGTTTAGATTTCAAAAGAGAATATAAGAACATGTCCTTCTGAATGGCAGAGAAGTTATCTAAGATGATGAATGTCAGGGCTGGTGAGCAGTAAATGTTATGTGAATGTTATACTCGCTGAGAAGCTGGCTGAAGCGAGAGGCGGCCTGTACCAAGAAACTTCCCAGTGGGGTGCTATGAAATCTTGCCAGAAAGCTTCATTCTGCCTGTCCAGCAAAACTCACTTGGAAGCTGTTCATAAGGAAGGGTCTACAATTGATAAGCACATACAAAATTAATAGATATTACATATACATGTACACACATACATATGAAACAACAAAGAGAAGTCACAACCAAGTGTCAGCAGACCTAGAAGTTACCAGTAAGTTTTATGTGGAGTGGCTCGGATGCTTTCAACATTACTTGCCATAGTATTATTTCCTCTCCTACACTCTTACCTATAGTTTCCTAGGGAACTTCCAATAATTATTTAACTAAAGATTAAAAGCAAAACAAAAACCAAATAAAGAAAAACAAAACTCAGAATGCCTTGTTCACATGTATTGTCATGGTGTGCTAATACTACCAAAGTGGACTGGAGTAACACCATAGCCTCACACAGGAGCACCCCTAAAATACAGCAGAAAGATGAAATTCTTCTAGGGGCAGAACCTGAAACAGTGTGTTTACTCGCCCGCTATGTCTACAGTGACAGATGGTCAGCAATACAGATCTACATTATTTATATAAAGCTGCAAAAGGTTTAGTTGGATATTCAGGGCTTTGGAATACATAGGATTAGAACATTGATGACATGGTAATCTGGAAAGGAATTACCTGGGTAGACTTTTGATGACTGACCCAGACTGTGAATGTATTTGTGTTAGAGTGAACATCCATGAAAGTGCATTCACAGCAGATGGGGTTCTCAATAATGAGGTGGATACAGCAACTCTCTCTGTGGATGTTTAGCATCGTTTCCAAACCTATCCATTATTTGATCAATAGGCTAGTTACCAAAATGCTCCTGGTGGTAAGAACGAAGACTATACATCAATTCAACAACATGGAATTCCTGAGCGCCTAAGATGTTAGTATGGAGCCTAACACTGATGACCAGCTATGTTACCTTGGCCAAGGGAAGAAAGACAACCTGATTAGGTGGAATCTCTTCCTTTAAAAAAGGAGCAGAAATTTGTCCCCACTGAATAGATAAATTGTGGGTATGGATTGACTTTTCTCTACATAATTCTCTGCCAATAACATCTATCTTAGTCTGTTCAGGCTGCTATAGCAAAGTGCTATAGACCAGGCAACTTATAAACAACAGAAACTCATTTTTCACATTGTGGATCTGAGAAGTCCAAGATTAAGGTGCTGCAGATATGATGCCTGGTGAAAGCCCATTTTCTAGTTCACAGGTGGCACCTTCTCACAGTGTTCTCCTATAGGACAGGGGATGAATAAGCTCCCTTTGGGCCTATTTTGTAAAAGCACTAATCCTATTCCTGAGAACTTTGTCTTTATGATCTAATCCCCCTCCCAAAGGCTTCTAATATCATCATCTTGTGACATTAACGTATGAGTTGGTGGTACATAAACATTCAGACCATAACTCCGCCATTTATAGGCTCCCAGAATGTACTACTTACATTCATATTTCCTATAGAAATGCTTTTAATGAAGGAAGTGATTTCTCAGGCCTAGAGGAGCACCAGGGTGTTCATGCCCATGGAATTACCTTATTTTAACCCATTGCCCAACATCTGTGGAGTCACTGAGTTAATGCAAAGGTTTTATTTTATTTATTTATTTTTTAACCAATGAACAGTTTATTAAGAATTAAACAAAGGTATAGTGTGATACAGTACAAGCAAGACACTCAAGATAAGTATAATAGTACTACTCACACAAAAACTTAAATTTCACCTCAAAAAAACCCACAAGACCAAAAAAAAAAACAAAAGCAATTTCACTGTTATAAAATAAGATATTTCATGCAAAGTATTTTTTTTTATTTCATGCAAAGTATTAACTCTGCCCCTCCAAAGCCCAACCTCCCAACAAACAAAAAACTATCTAGGAATACTGCTATGCTGACATATTAACCACAGTATAATCATTCATAGGAAAACAGTAATTAAACAATTAATTAAATAACAAAGTTCAAACTATCATAAATTCATAGACCGCAATGATTTTACAAGACAAGCAATTCCAGAAATCTTATAAACAATAAAAAAAAAGAAAACATATTTCAATATCATTCTACTTGATCTGGATACACCTGATATTGAAATTGGAGAAAATATGTTTTCTTTATCTTTTGTGTATCTATCCACTAGAATTTTTTTTTTCTTTGTGGGTATCATGAGGATTACATAAAATATAATTATATTATCCTAATTTAATCTGATACTGCCTTTAATTCAATCACATAAAAGACTCTACAATTTTACTTCTCCTTCCACCACATTTTATGCTGATGTCATACTTTACATCTATTTATATTGTATATCTATTAACCAATTGTTTATACCCATAGTTGCTTTTATTTTTTTCCTATAGTTGCTTTTAATAAGTTTGTCTTTTGACTATTGAAATAGAGTGAAGAGTGATTTAAACATTACATTTATAGTGTTAGAGTATTATGAATTTGACTATATATTTAACTGTACCAGTGAGTTTTATACTTTCATATGTTTTAATATTGTTATTGCCATTCAGTTTCAACCTGGAGAACTCCTGTTAGCATTTCTTGTAAGGCTGGTCACGTGGTGATGAAGTTGCTCAGCTTTTGCTTGTCTTGGAATGTCCTTACCTTTCCTCCATCTCTGAAGGACAGCTTTGTAGGGCATACAGCTTGATATACAAATGGACAGTAATGGTTGCTACAGTCAATCAAATTAGCTTACTCATCATCTCATATCATTAGTTATTGGTTTTTTGTGTGGCAAGAACACCTATAGTTTACTGTTTTAGAAAGTTGCAAGAGAAATTATATAATGCACAGAGACTAAAATATCACTGTTTTTAATACCGTTATATTTTGAATCTATTCTTTGTATAAAATTATAGTTAAGGAAGTCATACAGTATAAAAGTATCCAACATCTTTAATTATAATTGATAACATAATTTATAGTAGCCAAACAATATTAAAGCTTATGGATGTATTATGAGTTTAAACATGTTTCTATTTTCTTCAATGCTTTTCCTATGAAAACTGATATAGGATCAATACCCTTAGATAGAAATACTTGCCCTAGCATCAAAAAAAATATGCAAAAAAACCCAGATATATCCCAATAAAATTTATTTACAAAAACAGGCACTGTGTTAGATTTTGTCCAGGGGTAATAGTTTGCAGAATCTACTTTTTATAACAGTTGGAAACTCTTCTTTCTATGTAGAAATAACCTGGATGAATAGACCTTTGTACAATTGTTTGAGAGAAAGTTCTACAAATTTCTCTGTGTGTTATGAGCATAATAGAAACATTTGATTTCAGATAGAACATATCAGCTAATGGAAGTTTGTGAGATTGGTTTGCTGAATCTGAAAATACATACCCTTGCACACTCAATAAACATTAAGAGTCATTGAGCAAAACAATACCCATTTTTCATTCTACATACATTTTAGACATTTTAATTTTCAATTTAAACTATAAAATTAACTTAATGAAGATCAAAGAAAAAGGAATAATTATTTATAATACAAAACATATAATAATAATATAATATTCATAAAATCCTTTCAGTATATTTTAAATTAAACTAGGTTTAATAAGTTCTTTCAGTTTCTCCAACAAAACTGAGAACAGACCAGGCCAAGAGAATCAAAGATGCCTTAACATTTAAGATTTATTTATGCAGATGTAATGGGCACCATGTTCATTGAACAATGAGTATACATTCCTATCCCCTGGACCTACATGACTATTAAATATATTATAAATAAACCAGACTTGATAATTGCCGATGATTTTCTTTTTTTTTTGAAGAGAAAGTAACATTTATTAAACTTTAAAAAATTAACACATTTACCATGTGCTAGATATTCTTCATATATATCTATTTTAATCTATTATCCAATCTCATTCAAGAAATGTTTCCTAAGCTTCTGCTATATGTATACAAAATACCTTATTAGGTGTTATCAGTGAAAGAAAGATGAACATAGGGCAGCGCCTGTGGCTCAGTGAGTAGGGCTCCGCGCCATATACCAAGGGTGGTGGGTTAAAACCCAGCCCTGGCCAAACTGCAACAGCAACAGAAAAATAGCCAGGTGTTGTGGTGGGCGCCTGTAGTCACAGCTACTCGCGAGGCTGAAGCAAGAGAATTGCCTAAGCCCAAGAGCTGGAGGTTGCTGTGAGCTGTGATGTTACAGCACTCTATCAAGGGCAACAAAGTGAAACTCTGTCTCAAAAAAAAAAAAAAAAGAATTAAAAAAAGGAAAGGGCTCATACCTGTGGCTCAGTGGGCTAAGGTGCCAGCCACATACACCAGAGTTGGCGGGTTCGAATCCAGCCTGGGCCTGACAAACAACAATGACAGCTGCAACCAAAAAATGGCCGGGCGTTGTGGCGGGCACCTGTAATCCCAGCTACTTGGGAGACGAAGGCAAGAGATGTGCTTGAGCCTAGGAATTGAGATTGCTTGCGTGAGCTGTGATGCCACAGCACTCTATCCAGAGTGACAGCTTGAGGCTCTGTCTCAAAAAAAAAGAAAGAAAGAAAGAAAGATGAACATGACTTTGTTCCTGTCCTCAATTAACTTAGAAATAAGAAATGTTTTTAAATAGTTATGATTCAAGGCTATAAATACAGTGAGTATCTAATTTATTGTCTAAATTTGTCTTCTGATAATTTACTTATTTCAACATCCATGAGAATTACAAAATTATATTAACAATATGTTAGGAAAAGTAGTATACATAATTGCATTGGTTTGATTGCACAGGAACTAAAATAAGACCCTTCCATTACTTATAGGGTTGCAAGTTTAGATTTTGTGTCAATTATGACCCATAACATAAACCCATTGATAACCATGTTGTTCTAGGCAACATCAAATATTGGATCATTTCACTAAGATTATCTGCAGACTCTATTTTCATCAAATCAAAATCTCATGTGTGTAGAGCTGAGTAGTTCCTTAAACACTTAGGCTTAAAATGCATTGAACTCCCCTATTTGTGAAAGACATCTTTCCTCTAAATTTAATTGCAATTTTCCCTTTCCCTCCATTTTAATTTTCATTATTTTTTTAGATCTTGTGATCACTCCCTATAAGTTATTTCACATATGTCCTCACATAGGTGTAAAGCCTTCCCAAATTGTGTTGTGGTGCATGTGTGTGTTTGCATATGTGTGTGCACTTACGTGTTTAAGCTTGAACTTGAGGAATATGAGGTTTTTGTGCACACATTCATTTGCAGATGACAGTAAACAACTAGATATTCAGGAATGAACCTCAAAAGATAGATATAAAAAAGAGAGATATAATGTAGAGACAACATTGAGGAGTCATCAGGTTTTAGATAACAGTAGGAGAAGTGAGACAAATGTAGAAAGAAAAGATATTCATGCTTGAAATGTAATATAGTTGGTTTAAAATTTTATTGTAGATGCTCTGTGTTGAAGCAGATTTGGATGTGGAGGACTTTTATGACCTAATCAAATAAGAAGGAAAGTCTAAGAGTGAATTTGAGTCACAGAGCAGGAACAATGTCAGGAATTAGGGCCGGAGACTTGGTATCAAGTATCAGAATGAATGGGCTATGGAAAGATCTTAAATAGAAAATGGTAATAAAAATTACAAATTCTTTAAGGTATTTGAGTATGAAGTTATGGAAAGATATTTAAGAAACAAGAAAATAATTAGGTAAAACATGGAGCTAAAGAAGTTTTTCCATTTGTTTTTGTTTTGCTTTTAATGTGTATGTGACACTAACCGTAAAGGGTAAATAGCAAATTGAGGATATAAAAAAGAGTTGGTATGATCTGAAATCTTTAAAGAGAGAAGAGAGATGGAGTCAAATGAAAGCTGGAGGGACATATCTTGGACTGGAAATAAATTTCACACAATGGGAAAAAAAAACTAAATTTATCATTTCAGTAAATAGCCTCATCATTTCCCCAATGCTTGAACCAGAAAATTTGTTTCTTTCTACTTATTTTTTCCTATATCCAAACAGTCATCACATCTAGACTATTATACTATCTAATTGCTTTTAAACTTAAAATCAGATGGATTTCTTTCATTTTTCTTTTCTCCTTTCTCTGTTGTTTGTTTCTTTGTGTAAATTTAAAGGTTACAGGCAGTTTTGTTACATGCGTATATTTTGTAGGTGAAAGCTTGGCCTTTTTCTCTGATATTATTTTATTACTGTCTATTGTAGATTTCCACCTGAAGTTGTACATATGCTAACACCTGTTCCTTCATTATCCATTCCCTTCACTGTTCGCTAGAGAGCTTTTTATAACACAAATCTGGTCACGTGAATTTTATTCTTACAAATCTTCCCAGGGCACCCTATGACCTTTGAAATAAATCCATTCCTTGGGTGTGGTGCCTGTGGCTCAAGGAGTAGGGCACTGGCCCCATTTATCGGGGGTGGCAGGTTCACACCCTGCCCTGGTCAAAAACTGCAAAAAAAAAAAAAAAGAAAGAAAGAAAGAAATCTATTTCTTGAAGTTGACATACAGAACCTTTCATAAACTGGCACTTGCTAGTCCTAGACTCATTTTTTTACATCCAGGATCCCTCATTCACTCTGTTCCAGTCTTACCCAGCACCTTACAGTTCCCTGGACACTCCAAATATTCTGAATATCCAGTGTTTGCACTTGCTGGTGCTCCTTCACAGATGTCTGAAACTACAGAGAAATTCAGAAGATAGGCCCTCTTATTGCTTAAGAAAAACGGATTATCTTTGGTATGAATACCTATGGGGACTTGGAATACACTTAAGTAATAATAGTATAGCTGAGGAGACAGATAAGAGAATATCTTCTTGCTTTTTCATGTAAGAGAAGTTATAACAAGTGTCTTTCCAGAAGTCTTCACGGTTTCCCTTCACATCCAGTCACGACTGGGGGCCACTTTTGAGTGTTTTGCTTCACCTTTTGCTACGATTCTAGAAAGCAAGTGCTATAATCATCTATTTACTTAATCGTTTCCACCCAGGCTACTGATTCCTTTATGTGTCCCTATGATTCCAATCTCTACAGACTAAGGATTACTTATTTTCTCATGTAATAAATTAGCACATCATTGATTTTATTCATAGTACAACTTACCACCTTTTGGGTTTGAAAAATAAAAACTTTTTTTCCAGAAAGTGATATCAGACATCATCTGGTCTATTCCTTCATGTTGTAAAGTGGTAACATTTCTGAAGATGTTAAATCACTTACCCAATGCCAACCACTAGAGGGACATTAATTCTGGAATCTTCATCTGGTACTGGCTCTACTATACTAAGGGAACTGCATTTATATAGAGCTCACTCAGCACCTATAGCTGCAGCAATAGCAGCAGCATCCAGCAGGCACTGCTCTGTTCCCAAAATGTTTCTCCACCAACTTTTGCATGGGTGACAGTATGGAAGCAGGTGAAAACCACCATATATTCTGATATATTATCATATGTAAATTAACTCTAGTTATATGCTAAAATCCTTTCATCTTCAAATTGGTACATAATAGGTGCTCAGTATATGTTGTTCTTCTCTGCCATCAGTTTCTGAATCAGGTTCTGCAACTGAATTCTTAGCCTGATGCCATGAGTAATTACGGTTCATATTGATCATAATTAATAACATTGAATGTCTTTACTGTATACTCAAGACACATTGTGATCTGGCCTAACTTCTTTTGCTTTACCGTTGGCCCTCACATATCCTTTGCTCTACAAGTACCATGGTAGTTTTATTTCTTTCAAAACTCCATACTTTTATGGAACACCTATAACTTCATAAATATAAGTTCTTCTGCCAGCAATATCCTTTATCCTTGTCTTCCAACTGTATGGAACTTCTACACTCAGCTCCAACCTCACTTCCCCTGTGAAAAGGACTTAGCCTCCTTCTTCTGTGCTCCTATTTACCTTGAACATTTCCATGTCTCCCAATACACTGTAAGATCCTTACACTGAGATATAACATCTTATTTGTTCATCCTTAACCCTCATACCTATACGAGGTATCAATGCAAATAAATATGTTTTCAAAGAATTTCCATTGATCAATCAATGTCATTGAAAGTCAAATATGTCTGATTGGAAGACTGAATAAAATGATAGTGCACAACGACTGTGTATTTATAAAATAGAAAGTATATAACATATAAAAGAATTCACAGAGTTCAGCAGAAACTCAATAGCTGGGTTTAATAAAGATAAAATAGAATAATCTTGTAAGCAATTCAGTCAGTGAGAGATGGAAATATATATGTATCAATCAGTTAAAATGTTATCAGTTTATAGCCACCTTTTATGTGTAATTCTCAGAAGAAGTTTATGAGCGAGTATTTTCATCCCCATATTACAAAAAAAGACACTGAAAGCTAAAATCACATTCATAGTAAATTATAGAAAAAAAACTTGAACAAAGATTTCTTTGACTCTCTAGCAATAGCCCAAAGTAGTATGCTAGCTCCTAAAGGAATTTTCTCCAAAAATATCAAAGCAGTATTAAATGAATGAACAGAGAAGCCAAGTTTAATCAAAAAATATTTTGATGAGTTGGGAAAAGTTACTGTGATGGATCGGCTCACTTAGCCAAGTACCCCATTCTAATTACCTATGTCAGTTTTGAAATAACATTATGAATCTTTCATAATTTCTTCTCTTTTTTAATTCAGAATTTTTCTGAAAAAAATACAAGCAAATTTCTGGCAAAAGTTGTCAGTCTGCATTAAACTCTAAGTGTTTTTTCTTCTGCCTTCGGTGTCTCTATAAGAACTTTGACTGGACCATAAACTAGGGCATCTGCAGTCTTTGGAAGGTGCTCCTCTTGTGCCTACAAATACTGTGCTACATGACAGAGATCATGAGCAATGACAATTTCTTTATTTTTTGTCAGCTGTGATGAATATAACACCTATTGCTTAAATTCACAAGCTTGAAAATAGAAACTGGCTTGAAAACCTTATTAAAATCCCAATTCCTAACTAAATATGTTGCCAGAACTGTTTGCTAGAGTCATTTTCTGTTTGTTTTCCCTGGTCTCTGTACAGTTTCCCACCATTCACATAATGTGTTCAGTGATATACTTAAAACCATGAATTGTAATCACCAACATATGAGCCCAGCACTGCACCCATCTGTTTGAAGTCACACTCTCTAAGGTGTCAGCTCTGACAGAATATTCTCCACAGGACTCTTATGAATCTCAGCAGCTAGAGTACTGATGAAGGACAATGAGCAAACCTAATTCATTACATGGAAAATCCCAACGTGTTCTTAATGTTCATTAACCATATGGCTTTAATGTTGTTTTTTGTTCTTATGTGCTCTTAGACAGAGAACCCAAACTAGTCTGGAAACATCACTCCTTTATTTTCTAGAAATTCATGGCATAAAATTATAGTCTTCCTTTCCAGCTATGGCTGGGTATTACTGGAGGAAATGAAATCAGTATGACCTCTGATTTTTCAGTCTTGCTCTCACCATTTAGCAGCAGATCAATTTTCTTCGGACATACTGTATAGCTGGCTTTCCATGACATCTGCTCTCTAAATCAATATTAAAGAGAAGGAATGATATGCTCACAAATCCTTGGTACAGTAATATAACCAACTAAGTGACTAGATCATGTTATGACTCATGATAAAAGCATAAATAGGAAGTAATGCGGAGCACTATGATATTTTTGAGTTAAAGAGACATAGCTGGAATACCAGAGAGACCAAAAGAACAAGAACCATAGGACATTCTCTTTCTGTAGAGAGGAAGAGAATTCCAGAGATCTGCAGTGATTAATCACCTTAAGTAATCATCTGAATACCGATCAGCAAATACACATGAGGAAACACCTTAAGAATTAGCCACAGATTAATAGCTCCTTTGGTTCATCTTACAAAAACCTCCATACAACTTAAGAGCAACCAGGATAAAAGATCAAAAAGATTTATGCAAATACAAACACATCCTAATCCCTACCCAGGTAAAATTTGGAAAGTTGGCATCTAATAAAAATTACTGTTACATAAATAAAAGAGAAAATATTACTCACAATAAGGGTAAAATTGCTCAACTGAAACAGGCCTAGAAATAGCATAAATGATAAAATTATTAGACAAGTAAATTATAGCAGTTATTATACTTACATTCCATATGTTCAGAAAGTCAGAGAAAAGTATTAAACATTTTAGGTAGAGCATTACAAGATTATAAAAGACTCGGTTCAACCTCTAGATAAAAATATGACTATGTATAAGATGAAATTGGATAGGAATAACAGCAAATGAGACATCCCAAAAGAAACTTGTTTTTTGTTTTTTTTGTTTTGTTTTGTCGTTTTTGGCCGGGGCTGGGTTTGAACCCACCACTTCTGGCATATGGGGCCAGCACCCTACTCCTTTGAGCCACAGGCACCACTCCCAAAAGAAACTGTTAATGAAATCAGAAATATAGTGCTAGAAATGGGCTGGCACAGAGGCTCACACCTGTAATCTTAGCACTCTGGGAGGCCTAGGCAGGTGTATCATGTCAGGAGTTCAAGATCAGCCTGCACAAGAGGGAGACCCCATTTCTACTAAAAAAAAAATAGAAAAACTATTTGAGTATTGTGGTGGGTGCCTGTAGTCGCAGCTACTCAGGAGCCTAAGGCAAGAGGATTCCTGGAATTCAGGAATTTGAAGTTACTGTGAGCTATGACACTACAGCACTCTACCCAGGGTGACAGGGTAAGACTCTGTCTCAAGAAAAAAAAAAAAAAAAAAAAACAAGATGAAACCAAGCAAAAAGAAAAACCTAAAAGTAATTGCATTAACGTATACAACTATGATTTAATAAAAAAAGAAAGAAAGAAAATATCTAAGAAACTTAATTTTTGTAAATTTGATAAAAATAATAAACCCACATATCCAATAATCTATAGAAGCACTTAAATGAAGATTGCACCATTAAATGGCTAACATATAAGAGAATAAATCACAAGTCTGTGACTCATCTTTCAATTTAAAAACTAGAAAAGAAGACCAAGAAACACCAAAGCAATTAGAAGAAAGGAAATAACAAATAGTACAGTGAAAATAAATGAAATATAACACATAAAATGCATAAAATCATTGAAAATATCAATATCAATATTTAAGAAGAGAAATGTCATTAATAAATCCTTACCCAAAGTGATCAAGAAGAAAAGTGTGAAGGCATAAATTATCAATGTCAAGAATGAGAACTAATATCACTGACCATTTGACAAATATTAAAATGGTAATAAATGAGTAGCAAAAACAAATGTATGCCAATATATTTGATTCCTCGGTTGATAATGAGCACATTCCTTGAAAGACACACTCAAGGACAACTAAAGAAGAAATATATAACCCAAACAGCATTGTAATAAATCGATTTTTTTAGTTAGAATTTTTCCCACAAAACCATCCAGGAGTGGATTCTTTCAATATTGAATTTTGGCAAATGTTCCGAGAAGAAATTGCACCAATTCTAAACACATTATTTCCGTAAAACAGAAGATCAATGAATATTTCAGAAATCACTTTATGTAGTCAGCATTTTACTATACCAAAACTAGACAAAGAATTACACATAAAACCAAAGACTAATGTTCCCATAGCTACTTCTGTGTACTCACGTGGTGAAAGGGGCAAACAAGCTCACTGGGGCCTCTTTTCTAAGGGCACTCATCTCTTTGATGAGAGCTCTGCCATATTGACTTAATCACCTCCAGAAGACTCTGCTTCTTAACACTATCACATTGGGCATTAAGATTTCAATGTATGACTTCATCATATAAACACTCAGGCTATCACAAAAAGACAAGACAAATTCTACTGAGAAACTATTATAGGAAACTCTAGGGATGGATGATAAACCCCAGTTGTCATTCATTTCATTTTAAGTGGAAGATTCTCCACTCCTACAACCTTTAATCCCTACTTACTTGTATTCAAACTTTAATAAGATGAAAAGTTTTCCATTCTAGATTTAGAAAGAATTCCGACAATCTTGGGAGAGATAATGCACCTAATTCATAAGTAAATAAAGTCAGGATGTTTTTTGAGAATGGTCTTAAATAGGGTAAAGTAAGAGAAGAAAGACTGTACTTTAATAAGTGGATCATGAACTATCAAAGATATGGTAAGGGAGGTCATGGACTCCAGCACAAATTTGTTCTCTTTCAAAATTTTATCCAGACTGCCTGGCTACCATGTTTATGAAGGGGAGAAAATACATGACCATAAATACCCACGAAATTTAAGAATTGTCCCTCAAAGTGCCAACCCAAACCTAAAAATTTGAGTGGCAATGTTGATAAGAGGAGAAGGAAGGGTTTGCCAGCAAAGCCTGAGGGATGTAAATATTGAGAACATTGCCCTTTCTAATTCACTAACACAATCAGTATTCCTTCCTTTGTTCTCGATTCATCTCCTTTTCTCCATATACTACTACCAACTCCTCAAGAGAAGTCATTGAAGGGTTACCCTAAAGCTAAAGAAATAGTAACTGGCAAACATTCTACCTTTTTCTGAGTCTGTGTTGATAAATCAAGTGAAGCAATGATTCAAGGAGTATAGAAGCAAGAAGAAAATGGTTCCTACAAGTGGTTCTTTAAAACATATGTGCTCACCTAGATAAATACATATTGTTTTTAATAAAATGTGAACTCCACATTCCCAGCAGGCCAAAACAGGCATAACTTCTTCTTTTCAAATGTCTCTTAAGCTACATGTCCATTTTATAAGATCTTTTCTCTTTCAAATATATAAATTATGTGTACTGAAAGGTTAATTTTATCCATAAAGTATGTGTGATGTACTCTAATTCCAATGGTATAGATATATTGTTTTCCATCTATGGGCTTTAAAAATTCCTTATTGGAAGACTGCGTTATTTTGGTTTTACCCGGAAGCAGAAATTAAAGTATGAATTTTATTTGGAAGTTGATAGTAGGAATATTTCAGAGGATAAGGAAGGGAGAAAGCCATAAATCATTCATTAATGAGGTAGTAAATAATTACTACTATGGGCAATTGGAGCTCAGTCCGACTAGGAACCTATGACCTACTCATCATTGGTTGGGAGCTATTTCTTGAGATATTGACTCTCTTGAACACTTTGTCCTGTCCACAATAGAGATTGAGCTAGCTCCAAACAAAGCCCTCAGACGGAGAGTAGCAAGTGTTTGCAGTAAGCAGGTTTTGGCACGTTGAAATGAATGTCAGTGGTAGAGAGCTAGGGCACCGACAATATTTAGGTAAGTGGCTCAAACCAAAGGCAAGTTGAGAACACAAAAACTTCCATTTCCCGCTGAGAACCAGCAAGACTGCTATGACAGAAATAACTGAGAGCTTCTCTTCTGCAAGGCCATTCATTTCCCTGGTCAAGTTTCCCACTGGCAAATATCATGGAATGGACACAGAGGCCAGGCATAATCTTATGCAAAATGTATTAGCATTTCTGCGGTCTGTTAACAGTCGCACACCCATTTAGGAAGTTTGCTGCTTATTAAATTTCCCACTAACGTCTCTCAGGCACACTGGGAATTTCCAATGCATAGCGTTTCTCGAGCCGCATGTTTAGTGTACAGTGCAAGATTATTGTCCTGTATCATGGTCCACTGATTGACATGATCTGCCAACAGCCAGAAGGAGATTTGCTTCCCTACTGAGTCTGTAAGATGAAAACCTTCCCCAACATGGTTGTTATTGTCTTGGTAAATTTATTTCCCATCACAGTTAGAACTTACAGGAAAATAGATTTTAGCTTTTGTTCTAAGAAATAAATCTTATTGGTGATATTAGTTCAGCTAAGACATTATTGGTGGCAATTATGCATTTAATATTTCTGTAAATATATTTCTTCTTCAGTTTGGAGACTTTTTTTAGTCACCTACATTTTTTACAAGAGGTTCACGAATATTTCAGCTACTAAACCATGAATTTTATTATAGCACTACTTTATGAAGAGAGAACAGTGTTACAGCAATAGCACTGACTCTCTTTTATCATTTGTAAATAGTACGGAAATTTATCCTGGGAAAGACTTTGTAAAAGATCAGGAAGTAACACAGAAGTTGATTTTGCTGATCTGTTTTGAAACTTGAAAGTATTCCTCAGAATAGCCTATGTAAAGGAATGATTTAATACTCTACCAATAGTTTATATGGCATAAAAATTCTATATTTTTTAGAATCACAGTTCTAGGGTACACATCCAAAACTTGTTCACTAATTGTCCTGATTATCTCCCACTTTAAGTGAAATCTCTGTTAGCTGGAATTTATTTTGTAGTTACCCTTTATCAATATGAGGAAGTTCCATCATATTTAGTTTTCTGAGAGTTTTTAATATGAATGGGAGTTGAATTTTATCAACTTATTTTCCACATTAATTGGCACAATCACATGGCCTTTTTCTTTACCCTATCATGGTGAATTATGTAGTTTGATTTTTAAATTTTGACCTAGCCTTGCATCCCTGGAATAAACAAAAATTGGTCATGTTGCCAACTTCTCTTTTATATATTCATCAGTATTTTGTAAGAATTATTTCTGTCTATATTCATGAGGGCTATTGACCTCTAGTTTTCTTTTCCTGTACTCTTTTCATTGGGTTTTGATATCACGGAAATGATGGCTTATAAAATGACTTTTTAGTGTTGCCCTGTCTTATTTCTTTTCTGATAGAGATTTGGTATTAATTTGTCTTAAGCATTGGTAGGATGGTCAAGTGAAACCATTTTAATCTGATGAATTTTTTAGAAAAATTTTAAAATTACGTCTTCAGTAATCTTAATAGTCATAGATCTATGCAAATTTCAGATCGGGTGAGTGGTGGTAGTTTTTATTTTTTAAGGAGTTTGTTCTTTTCATATAAATAGTCAAGTTTATGTGTAGAGTTGTTCTTAGTATTTCTTCATTATCCTTTTTAATTTCCACAGGGACTGTAGTTATTCCCCTAGTTTTTATTCTTGGCATCAGTAATTTGAATCCTTTATTTATCTTCATCAGACTAGCTGAAAGTTTATCAGTCTTACTGATCTTTTCAACAATCCAGGTTGTGTTTTGTTTGATTTTTTCCTGTAATTTTTGTAGGTTTTAATGTCATTGATTTCTGCTGTTCTCTCTTTCATTTTCTTGCATCTGTGTTTATGGAGGTTTTCCTTAGGTACTTGAGCTGGGAGCCTAGATGGTAAGGTAAAACTTTTCCTTGGAAGTATGGAGTTGAAGTAACATGGGTAATAGATGATTTTCTTTTCAGTGTGACTATGGTTTCTCTATTATTCTGCATAGAGATTTTTAATTCCTTGTTCTTGCAACTAATGAGGCCAAGGTTGGGTATTCAAACTTTTAAGGACTAATTAGCTTTCCATAGAAGATAAGTGTAACTCTGTGACATCAGATTGAACTCAAACAGTAGCTATTTGTCTTATTTTAACAGTGCATACTTTTGGTATTGAAAGTGACTCAATGTTTATCAATTTCTAGGTGAGGTGAAGTTGAAAAATTCTACAAATACATTTCATTCATTCAACAAAAACTATAAAGGACTTACTATTCATTCATTCAACAAAAACTATAAAGGATTTACTAGTGCCAGCTATTTTTTTAGGCACTGGGGATATAACAGAGACAAAACAGACAGAAGTTCTACTCTCATAGAGATTGCAGTTTAGTGGAAGAGATTGAGAACACATGCACCCACACACATATGGGTGTGCATATACATATACACATACATATATGTCTTAATATTATTTAATGAGTCAAAAAATAAAACAGCAAGGGGATAGAACAGAGAAAGATGCATTTTAGTAGTTAGGACTAGGGGGAAATCTTATCTGAGGAACTAATATTGAACAGAGACCTGCATATAGTAATGGGGTGACACAAACAAATATCTTGGGTAATAGCATTATAGGCAGAGAGTATAGAAATAGCAAAGGAGGAGACTATGCCTTGCATAGGGAAGAGTGAGAGGATAGTAAAAAATAATTAGGGAAAACTGACAGAAAATCCATCTTTTATAAAGCATGGCATGGGATTTAAATTTTATTCTAAGTTGTTACATGAACTAATGAACCTTTAATGTAGCTCTTATTTGGCTATTGTTCAGTAAAAATGCCTGAGGGAGGAAAATAGAAGAAAATGGAAGTTGAAAACTCTTGCTGGCATTTGGTTAGAAATGATGGTGGCTTGCATTGGGGGTAATATAGTAGATTTGGTGAAAAATTGATTGGTTTTTATGAAATACTTTGTAGGCTTGATTTTAAGACTTATATTGAAAAAAGAAAAGTAGTCAAAGACCTCCTCATAACTTTATGGCTTGGATAACTTAAAAGAATAGAGGGCTATGAAATGTGGCAAATATGGTATGAGAAGCAGGTTCAGAGTACACATAAAGACTTTGCTTTTGATTTCAGGTTTTGTAAAGGGAAATATTATCGGCGGCGCCTGTGGCTCATCAAGTAGGGCACCGGCCCAATATACCGAAGGTGGTGGGTTCAAGCCCAGCCTTGGCCAAACTGCAAAAGAGAAAATAGCCGGGCGTTGTGGCGGGCGCCTGTAGTCCCAGCTACTTGGGAGGCTGAGGCAAGAGAATCGCCTAAGCTTAGGAGCTGGAGGTTGCTGTGAGCTGTGTGATGCCATGGCACTCTGCTGAGGGTGATAAGGTGAGACTCTGTCTCTACAAATAAAAAAAGAGAGAGAAATATTATCAAATAAATTATAAAAACAGTAGGCATTCTAAATGAATTAATAGAAAATCAGGAGATGTAGAAAGCCATGAGTCTGGGGGTTACTGACAACCACATAATATTAATTCTGCCTACATACCCTCTGCACAAAATGAAACTATATATATAAAACATTATCAAGGAAAGCAAATAAAACTACACATTATACATATCTTCCATGTTATTAGAAGAAAGAAAATACCACGTGAAAGAAATTACTCACAGGTGGAATAACAAGACAAATTCTAACAGAGCTTCCTTTACTATTCACTGCAAGGCTGTGGATGTAGAGATTGGGGAGGGGGGTTTAACGGATTCCACATAAAAACTATAGACATACACAGAGGACCTAGACAAAGAAAGATAAAACTAACCCCACAAAGAGAAAATTTAATACCCAATGGCGGAGAAATATTTGGTGGTTTACAGAATTGGCTATAGGGAAGTGGTTTCAAATGAAGTGGAATCAGAAGCAGAAGCTTCAGAGAAATATTACTTCAGAAGAAGAACCAGCTATATAAAGAAATAGTTCTATCCCTTAAAGATGTGATAGTGAAAAGAAAGTAAATTTAAAATCCTGTAGAAAGTAGGAAAATTTGATCCTGCAATCCCATTACTGGGCATCTATCCAGAAGAAAAAAAAAAACTTTTATTATAAAGACACCTGTACTAGGCTGTTTATTGCAGCTCAATTTACAATTGCTAAAATGTGGAAACAGCCTAAATGTCCTTCAACCCAGGAATGGATTAGTAAGCTATGTTATATGTATACCATGGAATATTATTCAGCCATCAAAAACAATGGAAACTTTGCAGCATTTGTACTAACTTGGATGGAGGTGGAACACAATATTCTTAGTGAAACATCACAGGAATGGAGAAGCATGAATCCTATGTATTCAACTGATTTAAGGACAATGAATGACAATGACGCAGTGGGGCATGGGGGAAGGAGAGAGCAGAGAGAGAGAAGGAGGGAGGGGTTGAAGGAAAGGAAACAAAAAGGAAAGAAAAGAGTGACTAATTATCCCTTGGATTGGATTCAATTTTGACCAAAGTACATTACTTGAATATTAATTTTTAATTCCACTTGTTGATATGTTGTTTGGGATATTGCACCCTCACTTATAAGTGAAATATGTTTGTAATTTCCCTTTAGAACAATATATTTTCTCCAATTTCAATATCAGGTGTATCTAGACCAAGCAGAATGATTTTGAAATATTTCTTCTTTTTCTATTGTCTATAGGCTTTGGCACGATCTGTTCTTTGAAACTCTCCTTTACTTTTATTTGTATGGTATTAGTTGTCTATTTTTTGAGATTTTGGAAAAAAAAAAGAAGTTAACTGATGACATCATGCTGAGCCTCAGAGTCAAAGTGCTCTATAATGTCTTATTTTACAATGTGTACATTGCTTTCTTGGCATTATTATTGCTAATATTGCTTGATATTTCGATGCAGTAATCATGTTATCTTTTCTGAATGTATTTATCTTCCTTCATTCTTTACATGACTTTTGTTTCTAGTCCTTATCTTAACCATTGCTATTGTTATTGAATTTGAAGCCTTTTAAATTCTGTGAAGGCAAAAAGTGGAAACCTAATTAACATATGTATATGTAAAAATTAAAAAAAATAACAACAAAACAACTCAGAAAAAAAAAATACCAGGATCCTCTGATGAGAAAATGCAGACAATAAGATTTTTTGGCATACAATCATAGCTCAACTTATTAAGTGAATTTAAAAAAAAAAAAAAGAAAGTAGGAAAATTTAAAATCTTGCAGAACTAAAGTGAAACAAGAAGTGTTAACGTACCTAATAATGTCATCCATAAAAAAAAACAAAAATAAGAACTTCACAAGAGAGGACTGTCTAAAATTATTAGGCCTGTTCATGAGATGAATAAAGATTAAAAAATGCAGTAAAATATGGTAAGAAAATAGAAAATCCAAAGCACAAATTTTCAATAATAGCCACCTCTGTCTCACAAAATAGAACCTATAAACCTGACAAAAATTATAGCCAAATCCTCTAAACTGAATTAACTATATTTACACAAGCATGAGGAGCTAAAAATTGAATCAGTAATACAAAATAATAGAACAAGAAAATAAATAGTATGGGCTCGGCGTCTGTGGCTCAGCGGGCTAAGGCGCCAGCTACGTACACCTGAGCTGGCGGGTTCAAATCCAGCCTGGGCCCGCCAACCAACAATGATGGCTACAACCCAAACAAAATAGCCGGGCGTTGTGGCGGGCGCCTGTAGTCCCAGCTACTTGGGAGGCAGAGGCAGGAGACTCGCTTGAGCCCAGGAATTGGAGGTTGCTGTGAGCTGTGATGCCACGACACTCTAACCAGGGCAACAGCTTGAGGCTCTGTCTCAAAAAAAAAAAAAAGAAAAGAAAAGAAATAGTATGGAGATAAAATAAGAGTTAACTGAATTAAGCAAATATATAAAAGTGAATGGTAAAATCATACCAAATAGAAAGTGTATACCAAGGTACCCAAGGTGTAATAAAGTTGAATGAAAATCTAATTAAAAACTATTTGAATAAATTTAAAAAAATTAATGAGACATATTGAAAGAAAGAAAATAAAAAGGTAAAAATTGATAAAAATGGAATATAAGAAGAGGAGATCTAATATATTATAATTGTGTCCCTGAAGAAGAAATTCAAAACAATGTAACAGAACTAATATTACAGACAGCCATCCCACCCCCTACAAAATATCTTGAGTA
This sequence comes from Arctocebus calabarensis, assembly GCA_963573935.1. Taxonomy (NCBI): domain Eukaryota; kingdom Metazoa; phylum Chordata; class Mammalia; order Primates; family Lorisidae; genus Arctocebus; species Arctocebus calabarensis. Next base: position 22,250 of record CAUYON010057607.1, read on the forward strand.
CAGTGAAGTGGATAAAGTTGAACTACTATAATGATCACATCTGAGAAATACTACACTATAACTATATAATTTTAAAGATAAAAGAGCCCTCAGGCCTTCAGCCAATCAGTGAAATAAGTTTGCAAGGAAAGATAATTACCCTGGCATCAAAATTCCCACAAACAATATGACAATGAAATTAACAGTAAAATGACATTTTTAAAAACCTTAACAGAAAATGTGCAAATCAAGAATTTTATATGGAGTCTAGCTTTCTATTGTTAAGGCTTTCATTTTTTTAATATATAGGAAATTCAGTACTGATTAAGCCCTTTTTTGCAGAATCTACTAAAGCATAAGATTCATTCAATCAGCAGGCAAATAAGGAAATTTTGTGTAAGGATATATCGTGAGAATTTCAAATAATAAACTGTAGATCTATGACTAAAAGAAAGGTGAGTACATCAGTACAAAACAGTATTTGGGCATTATATGTTCTTAAAAGCAGGAAAAAAGCTCAACTACAAAATGAGATTATACGATTAGTCAGGAGAGAGATAAAAGAAAACAGAATAAGATCATTGATTTTTATATGGGCTAAAAGCAGGAGATATGAGATTTAAAATTGATATATAATTTATTAAATAAGAAAAAAAGAAAGAGTAAGAGCAATTTAAAATATATTCTATCGTATAGTAATATCTAATTTTTATTAATAAAACATCTTCCTGAATGCCAAAATAAATGAAAACCTTTGTAAATACCAAAGCAATATTGTTTGGAATTATCTAGTAGGAACTACCAAGTAGAGAAAGAAATATACCCTAAAATATACAGTAATAAAAACAAAAAATATGACAGCATTGTGATTTACCACATCTGTCAAGTCAATAAATGTCAATAAGCTGAACTTGCCTATCAAGAGAAAATCTATTTTCAAATTTGTTCCTAAAACAAAATCCAAGGGAAACATCTATAATACAATGTTTTAAATGACTGAAAATAAAAAGATAACCAAGATTTACCAGGTAAATTGATACAATATAAAATCAACAAACATAGTAGAATTCAAGCCAAGAATCACTGAATGAAACAAAGGAGGATGCTTTACAATGCTAAAAGATACAGGAGATACAAGAGTTAGGAATATCAAGGCAGTAAAAATAGGATATATAAAACAGAAGGGCAGGAGATATGAAGAGAAATAAACAGACATACAATATTAACAGAAGATTTTAATATAATCACTATCACACAAGTAAAGTGAAGTGGGAGAAAAAATAGCATATAAAGGCACAAACAACATAATTAATAAGGTAGATATTTTATACACATATATTGAACATTCTATCCTCATCATAACACACTGTTTTCTCACAAACACATGATACATTAACAATATCGGAATGCTTCTCCGAGTACGAGAAATCATCCATGAATTAAATAAAATAGAACTATCAAAATAAAACTCTCTGACCATAATGACAAAAAAATGATACTATAAAACAAAACAAAACAAAACATAAAACACAACAAACCTACACAGTTTCCTCCAGTTTTTAAAAGATGAGCAAGTTCTGAAGGTCTAATAGTTAATAATAACGTATTGCATTTATATACTTGAAATTTGCTAAGAATATAGATCTTAAGTATTGTCACTAAGCACTGATATTTATAACTCTTGTTTCTTCTTATATCTTATAGTATTGTAAAGGTCACTATGTGAAGTGAAGGATATGCTAATTAACTTGATTGTGGTAATCATTTCACAATGTATACTCATATATGAAAACATCAGTTTGTACATCCCCCAAATGCATGATTTTTGTTTGTTAATTTTATCTCATAAAAAACATTTTCTACACCTGAAAAAAAAAAACTGCCATTAAACAACTGTTGGCTTAAAGGGAATATACAGACAGAAATACAGAATTTTTTAAAAAGATACTTAAAGTCATCAGTAATTATAATTATATATCAAAAAATGTGGGGCAAATTTAAACCAGCAATCAGGATATTTCAAAGCCCTAAACACTTGTATCAATAAAAATACCAGAATAAATTTAATTAAATTGTCAGCCAAAATAAGTAGATAAGGTATAACAAACTACAAGAAAGTACAAGTAAGGAAATAACAAATACAAAAGTAAAAGTTTATGAGAACAGAAGTAAATTCATTTTACATCTTGTTTGTTAAGTATTTTGTCATAGAATGGCATTGAGTTTTGTTGAATACTTTCTCTGTATCCATTGAGATAATTATATGATTTTTATCCTTTGTTCTGTTAGTATGGTGCATCACAGCGATTGATTTGTTAATGCTGACTCATCTTTGCATCCCTGGGATAAATCTCCTTGGTCATGGTGTATTATCCTCTTAATGTGAGCTAATATTATACTTACTGGTGAAAAAACTGAAAGCTTTTCCTCCAAGATCTGAAACAAGGCAAGGACTCTCTCTATCACCCTTTATATTTAACATAGTACTAGAAGTCCTGGCCAAAGCAAGCAGGCATAAAAAAAGAAATAAATGGCATATATACTGGGAAAAAATTCTTTTTGCATGTGACATAATCTTATACGTAGAAATCTCTGAAGATGATATTCCCTCCACTATGCTGTTAGAGCTAATACAAAAATTCAGTAAAGTTTCAGAATTCAAAAATCAACATACGAAAACCAGTCACGTGGGTGGTAAAACTGAAAACTTTTCCTCTTAGAACTGGAACCAGACAAGGTTGTCCTCTGTCACCATTACTATTCAACGTAGTGCTGGAAGTGCTAGCCAATACAATTAGGCAAGACAAGGAAATAAAGGGTATCCAAATGGGAGCA
>CAUYON010057608.1:0-43516 GCA_963573935.1 Arctocebus calabarensis
GTGGGGTAGAGTGGGAGGACATCTGAACTCTGCTCGCTTGTTTGTATGGAGGTATGGCATATACTGCGAGCTGTTCTCTTGGGGGAGGGACTCCCATCCGCTTGGTGATGTGCTCTGTACCTTTTATTTGTATCCTTGGGGTCACAGGTCGCTCCAGCAGGGTTGATGTGTGTTCCTCGACCTTGTCTCTTGGCTCAGCTCCAAACCATTGGCTTTCTCACTAAGTTTCTGTCCTTTAACTCTCCTTCTGGATGGGAGCGTCTGCAGAAAGCTGGCTACAGACCGTCATCTTGGCTCCTCCCCCAGGAATAAAGATCTTATTAAAATATAACAATGTACACCAACAGCAGACAAGCTGAAAATTAAATCAGAGTTACAATGCTTTTCACGGTACCCTCAAAGAAGATAAAATACCCCAAAATATATTTAATTAAGGAGGTGTAAGACCTCTGTTGGGAGAACTAAGAAACACTGAGGAAAGAAATTGCACAGCAAGTAAGCAGATATAAAAACATAGCATGCTGAAGTACTGGCAGAATCAACCTTGGTAAAATGGCTCTATTACTCAAAGTGATCTACAGATTCAATGAAATCCCCATTGAAGTACCAACATGGGGTGGGGGAGGGGGAAAGAGGGCCAACTGGAGATAGCTTTCACCAGAGGCTTAGGTCCAGATGAATACAAACTGGACTGAAGCAAACTTGGAGCAGTTGATTTTGAGAAGTAGAACACAAGGAGAAGAAATCAAGGTGCTCAGCATCCCCACAGAGATAAGCAAAGTTGTGAAGGAGGAAGGGAGAAAACAGAGAACAACTATTGAGGGAAAAGACTAAAGGAGCCCAGTACTGAACAAAGGAGACGCCCTCCATCTCCCAGAGGCTTTCCATAGATTCTCTACCCAGAGCAGTGAACACAGGATTTCTTACCCAATGGTAGAGAGCCACAACACTCCAGTTTTCCTATATTTAGGAATTTTCACACCTTAGGTCCCCATTGTGCCCAACAGAAAAGTGAACAGACTTTGTCACGGCTTCCTTATGCCCACAGCCCCATCACCTCCTCTGTCTTTGGTGCTAGACAAACTTCCCCTGTACAGGCCAGCCTCCCAGCACTCCAGTACAGGCAGTTTGGAGGTCTGCCCTCAGGTACTAGAAAGTCAAAGGAACTCTGACTGAACCCAATGAGAAACCAAGGATACAGAGGCTACTATCTCTGCCACCATAAGTTGCCAGATCTTTAACTGTCCACGGGGAAAGGCAGAAAGATTTTGCCCTTTCAATGTGGTCAATGGGATCTCTAAAGCTTCTCTACATTGTCTGGTCAAGTGAAGTGAGTGTGCTCTGTCTCCCTATCAAAAGAGGGAATTGCGCAGCTTGGCTGCACTAATTTTAATGAGGCAGTGTCCCTCTTGGGTGTCCCTTCTGCTAGGAGGTATCTTTTCCCTGCTCTCTAGAGGGGCTCTGCCCAGGATCTTTACCTGGTAGGCCTCTACTGATGGTTCATTTTGACTACCCCCCCTGCCAACTTGGAGACAGGTGACCCCTCCTAGGAAAATCTAGGAAGCAGATGGAAGGCTGTGGTTCCCTTCCCTAAGCTATGGGTAAGGATTGCGTTTATCCAGTCAGTTGGTAGGACTACAGTGCAAAACCCTGATGCTTTGAATTTGTTTGTGTGAGAAGCATTCATGACATTGGGAAAATTGGGTGGGAAGAGTTGGATGGCTCAAGGATTCCCCCACCCAGTTGTGAGGGGAGAGAGGGAGCCATAGTGATTCAATTTTTTTTTTTTTTTTACAGTAGGTACTTGGAAAATTCCATGACTCTTTTAAACTAGGTTGACAATGGGCCAACACTGGGATAAAAGTACATCAGAATGCTAACTGAGAGACACCCCCAGCCCAGGAGCACCTGGTGGTCTGCCTCCAATGACTAATAACCCAACTTGGAGAAAGCAAGATTGGTCCTCAGAGAATCTCATGCTATCATCCCTGTAGAGGAAACTGAACCCTGATCTTTGACATAGTCTCACTCTTGCTTAAGAGACCCGGAGAATCACAAGAATAGCACGTGAGTTGTGTGCATGCAGGAGATCAGAAAACTAGCCTCCAAGGGCCATAAAATGTATATGTGAGGCGTGGTCATACCAGGCCTAATGGTTATGGCAGATTCTCTAGATTCCAAAGGTCTCTTGATGCTAGAAGCAGAGATCTTGCTTAAGGTCTGAGATTCTGCAAAACAAATTAGAGACATTCTGGTGTGATACTTTCCATATGCCCCCTTTTCTTATGCTGATGTCTGATAAGTAACTTTTCTTTTTTTTGAGAGAGTCTCACTTTGTCACCCTCAATAAAGTGCGGTGACATCATAGCTCACAGCAACCTCAAACTCTTGGGCTCAAGAAATTTTCTTGCCTCAGCCTCTCAAGTAGCTGGGACTACAGGTGCCTGCCACATTGCCCAGATAGTTTTGGAGACAGGCCTCATTCTGGCTCAGGCTGGTCTTGAACTCTTGAGCTCAGGGCATCCACCCACTTCAGCCTCCCAGAGTGATAGGATTACAGCCGGGAGCCACCATGCCTGGCCAGATAAGTAAGTTTTAACTACTTTTTCCTGCTTTCTGATAATAAATACAGACCCAAAGTTTACTTGGGAGGGCTTCTCCCAGAGTTCCTAAGTCCCCCAACATAGACTTTGAGTTAAGCCTCTTCAATCTTCATTCCATGACACCCCTAATCTGGTGATGCCAAAACCCTTCAAGCCCTAAAAGGGAACTTCAGAAGGCTGTGCATGAGAAGGGCTGCATATATATACTCTAACTCAACAGTCAGAAGTGAATGGCACCAAGATCCATATCCCAGGACCTCCCAAACTGATTCTAAACTACCAGTTTTTGTTTTAGTTGGTAAATAGGTGTAAAGTGTTCCCATGAGTGCAAAGTAAGTGTTGTGATTTGGATACTAGTCATAAGTCTCCTTCCTCTGGGCCAAACACAGCTCACTAAACAGTTTCACCACTTTTGTGGACTTGGAATCAGTGGGCCTGACAAATTCACCAAATACGCAGACGAGACATGCACAAGGCATATTCTGAAAGTGAAGACATTTCTTGAACAGCAAGTAGAAAGAGTCCCTGGACCTGACCTTCTGCACCCACACACCCTCATCCTGGAAGCCTATGCATGCATCTTAAACTCTCTAAGATATACAAAATGAACTCCAAATGATCCGAACAATATGATATCTCCCAACACTATAATAATTGGAGACTTTACCACCTGTCTGACAGAACTGGACAGATCCTCTAAGCAGTAAATAAACAAAGAAGAAATGGACTTAAACATGACCCTAGAACAAAGGGGCTTAACAGACATATACAGAACATTTCATGCTAACAAAACTATATACACGTTCTTCTCATCAGCCCATGAATTAACCTCCAAGATTGATCATATCCTAGGAGACAGTTCTGTAACTGAATACTTTAACACCTCCTCTGACATAACTGGACAGATCCTCCAAGCAGAAACTAAACAAAAAAGCAATGGACTTAAACATGACCCTAGAACAATTGGACTTAAAAGACATACATAGAACATTTCATCCTAATAAAAACCAAGTAAACATTTTTCTTGTCAGCCCATGGATCACCCTCCAAAATGGATCATATCTTAGGGCAGAAATCAAACCTCAACAACTTTAAAATAATTGAAATTGTTCCTTGTATCTTAAAGACCATTGCAGAATAAAAGTAGAAACTGAACACCAAGAGAAATCTTTATTGCCACTTAAAGTCATGAAAACTAAATCACTTTATACAGAACAACAGCTGGGCTAAGAATGAGATAAAAAAGAAAATCATTAGATTTATCAAACAAAATGATACTGAAGCAACAAGCTATCTAACCCTGTGGGATACTGCAAAGTCAGTCCTAAGAGGGAAATTTATAGCATTAGATGCCTTCATCCAGAAAACAGAAAGAAAGTCAACAACCTCTTGGGAAATCTCAAGAAACTGAAAAAGGAAGAACAATCCAACCCTAAACCCAGCAGAGGAAAAAAAAAATAACCAAAATCAGAGCAGATTCTTTCAGAAGATCAATGAAACAAAAAGGAGATTCTTTGAAAAGATTAATAAAATCAATCACACCCTGGCCAGACTAATAATCTCAGAAACAAAAAGGGGGAAAGAACAGAGATAAGAGACACCATAGAAATACAAAAGATATTCAACAATTACTACAAAAAAGTGAAAAGTACAAAGGACCTCTATGACCAGAAATTTGAAAACATAGAGGAAATAATGGACCAATACCAAGAAACACACCACTTTTCTAAGCTCAACAAGGAGGAATGAGAGAGTTTGAATAGACCTATACCAAGCACTGTAATAGTGTCAACAATACAAAATTTTTCAAAATGAAAAGCCCTGGACCAGGTGATTTTGTACCAAAATTGAACCAAACCTTCAAAGAGGAACTAGTATCTATATTGCATAAACTATTCCAAAACAGAGAAGAAGAGAATCCTCCCCAACACATTCTATGAAGCAGATATTACCCTGAGTTCAAAATCTGGAAAAGATCCAACAACAAAAAAAAGGAAAACTACAAGCTGATATCATTAATGAACATTGACACAAAAAATACTCAATAAGATCATAATAAACAGAATACACTACACATTGAAAAAATATAAATCATAATCAAATGGGTTTTACTACAGGGATGCAAAGTTAATTCAACATACATAAATGCATAAATGTAACTCATCACATAAATAAAATAAAAATATAGACCAAGTGATTCTCTTAAAAGATGCATTTAAAAAATACATTTTACAATATTCAGCATCCTTTTCTGATAAGAACATTTAAGAAAATAGGCATAGGCTTGGAGCCTGTTGCTCAAGTGGCTAAGGCACCAGCCACGTACACCTGAGCTGGTGGGTTCGACTCCAGCCAGGACCCGCCAAACAACAATGATGGCTGCAACCAAAAAATGGCCAGGCATTGTGGCAGGCGCCTGTAGTCCCAGCTACTTGGGGGGCAGAGGCAGGACTCGCTTGAGCCCAGGAGTTGGAGGTTGCCGTGAGTTGTGATGCCACAGCACTCTATCCAGGGTGACAGCTTGAGGCTCTGTATCAAAAAAAAAAAAAAAAAGAAAAGAAAAAAAGAAAGAAAGAAAATAGGCATTGATGAGACATTTCCTAAGCTGACAGAACTATCTACAATAAACTCATAGCCAATATTATATTAAATGGAGTATAATTGAAAGAATTTCCACTTAGAACTACAACCAAACAAGGATGTCCACCATTGCCACTGCTGCTTAATAGTATTGGAAGTCCTAACTAATGCCATAAAAAGAGCAGATCAAGGGTATTCAAATGGGGACAGAAGAGATCAAACTCTCTCTTTGTGGATGAAATAATGTTATATCTGGAAAACCCCAGGGACTCAACTGCAAAGCTCTTAGAAGTGATCAAGAAATATAGCAGTATAACCCAACTATAGCACAAGAATATGGGGAAAGGGGCAAAGGTAGGGAGGGGTGGAGGGATGTTGCAGTGGAGGGAAGGTAATTGGTGGGGCCACACCTACAGTGTATCTTAGAAGGGTACAGGCGAACCTTACTAAATGCAGAATACAAATGTCTTTATATAATAACTGATAAAATGCCAGGAAGGCCATGTTAATCAGTTTGATGAAAATAGTTCAGATTGTATATGAAACCAGCACATTGTACCCCTTGATTGCACTATTGTACACAGCTATGATTTAATAATAAAGACAATTAAAAAAAGAAATATAGCAGCATCTTGGGATACAAAATCAACACCCACAAATCATTACCCTTCATATGCCAATAACAATCAAGCTGAGAACCAACTCAAAGATACAATACCCTTCACAGTAGCTTCAAAGGAAATGAAATATCTGGGAAAGTATCTAACAAAATACATGAAGGATCTCTATAAATATAGCTAACTATAAAATCTTGAGAAAAGAAATAGAAGAGAAAATTAACAAACGGAAGAATGTACCATGTTTGTGGATGGGAAGAATCAATATTGCTAAAATGTCCATGAAATGTCCATACTACACAAAGCAATCTAAAGATTTAATGAAATCCCTATCAAAATACCAGTGTGATACTTTAAAGAACTTGAAAAAAATAGTACTTCATTTCAGATGGAACCAGAAAAAAACCTGAGAGCCAATACAATTTTAAGAAACAAAAACAAATCTGGAGGCATCATATTACCAGACTTCAGCATATACTACAAGTCTACATTGATGAAAAGATCATGATACCAGCACAAAAATAGAGATATAGATCTATGGAATAGAATGGCAAACCTAGAGATGAACTCAGTCATGTATTATCATCTGTTCTTTGATAAACAAACAAAAGTTTACAAAGGGAAAAATAATCCCTATTTAATAAAGGTGCTAAGAGAACTTGTTAACCACAAGCAAAAGACTAACATTGGACCTGCACCTCTCACCACTGACAAAAATGGACTTTTTCTGGATAAAAAATTTAAATTTAATATATGAAACAATTAAAATTCTAGAAGAAAGTATGGGTAAAAACTCTTGAAAACATTGGCCTGTGAAAATATTTTGTGAAGAACACCCTTTTGGCAATTGTAGCAATAACTAAAAATAAATAAATGGGATATGATCAAGTTAAAAAGCTTCTGCATAGCTAAGGGTTCAACAACTAAGGCAAACAGGCAGCCCTCAGAATAGGAGAAAATACTAGAATGCTATGAAGCAGACAAAGAGCTGATAACTAGAATCTACAGAGACTAAGGACTCCTGCAAGTCATCGGGGAGAACAGAAAGTCCTTACCAAGGAATACTTTAGCAGGTTCTATGTGGAATTCTAAACTGAGACCTTATAAGCCAGGAGGGATTGGGTTCCCAATGTTATTCTACTTAACCAGAATTTTCTATCCTGAAAAAATAAGTTTCTTATATTAAGGAAAAATAAAGACTTTTTCAGACAAGCAAAAGCTGAGGGAATTTGTCAAAGTCAGATATGCCCTGCAGAATGTACTCAGGTCTTCATTATATAGTGATTAGCACAACAGGCACCCACTAGAGTGAAAACCAAAACTAAAGCTCATAGGCCATATAAAATAATGGCTCAAGAGGTAAAACAAAGCAGTATGGTTTTGTCAGATTAGATGAACAGAAATGCATCCCACTTAGCTATTCTCTCAACAAATACAAACACTTTGAATTTCCCACTCAAGAATTACAGGCTGGCTGAATGGACAAAAAAGTACAAGCCTATGGGGACTGGTGCAGTGGCTCATACCTATAATCCTGCACTCTGGGAGACCAAGGAAGGAGGATTGTTTGAGCTCAAGAGTTCAAGATCCCGTCCTTAAAAATAGCTGGGTGTCATGTCGGGGACCTGTAGTCCCAGCTACTCTGGAGGCTGAGGCAAGAGGATCACTTGAGCCAGGAGTTTGAAGTTGCTGTGAGCTGTGATGGCATGGCACTCTACCAAGGGTGAAAGTGAGACTCTGTCTCATAAAAGAATAATAATAATAATGATAATGATAATAATAATAATATAATACAAGCCAAGTATCTATTGTCTCCAGGAAACATATCTAATCCACAAGGATTTATTAAGTATTAAAATTAAGGGAATTAGGAAAAAAAAATTTTCCATGGAAGCAAAAATGAAAATTAAGCTGCTGTAGCCAATATATCAGATAAAATAGACTTTAAATAAACAATAGTAAAGAAAGATAGAAGCAGTTATTGTATAATGGTAAAGGAAGCAATTTAGCAAGAAGACACAACAATCCTAAGTATTTATGCACCTAAGATAGGAGTACTCACATTCATAAAGCAAACTCTATAAGATCTAACAAAGTGATAAAGACTAGAAGCATAATTGCTGTGAACTTCAACACCTACTGACAGATCCTGTAAGCAGAAAATAAATAAATAAACAATGGACATAAATGGGATTCCAGAAGAAATGAACCTGACTGACATTTACAGAATATTCTAACCAAGACCACAGAATATATATTTTTCTTATCAGCCATGAAACATTCTCTAAGACTGATCACATTTTAGGACACAAAATATACTTTGACACATTTAAAAAAATAGAAATCATGTCATATATCTTCTTAGACCACAGTAGAATAAAATTAATAAAAACACTCAGTTCTACACAAAGATATAGAAATTAAGAACCGGGCGGCTCCTGTGGCTCAGCAAGTAGGGAGCCGGCCCCATATACCAAAGGTGGCGGGTTCAAGCCCGGCCTCGGCCAAACTGCAAAACAAAAAAATAGCCGAGCACTGTGGCGGGCGCCTGTAGTCCCAGCTACTCTGGAGGCTGAGGCAAGAGAATCGCTTGAGCCCAGGAGCTGGCGGTTGCTGTGAGCAGTGTGACGCCACGGCACTCTACCCAGGGCGATAAAGTGAGACTCTGTCTCTACAAAAAAAAAAAAAAAAAGAACTCAATAGAAATTAAGAACCTATTGCTAAATAATATTGGACACTGGTGAAATTAAGATAGAAATAAAATAATTTCTTGAGTTAAATTACAAAGGGGCACAGGGTGTTAACATATATGGGATTCAGCAAAAGCACGGTAGGGGGTCATACATAGGCTTAAATGCCTACATCAAAAGACAGAAAGATCACAAATTGACAATCTAATGAATCATCTCAAAGAACTATGAGAGGAAGAATGAACCAAAACTAAATATGTAGAAGAAAAGAAATAATTGTGGTCAGAACAGAACCAAATGAAATGGAAAACAAATAATTGAGAAGATACATTAAAGAAAAAGTTGTTTCCAGCTCAGCACAGTGGCTCACGCCTATAATACTAGCACTCTGGGAGGCTGATGTGGGTTGATTGCTTGAGTTCAGGAGTTTGGGAACAGCCTGAACAAGAATGAGCCCCTATCCCTAAAAAAATAGCCAGGTGTTGTGGCAGATGCCTGTAGTCCCAGCAACTTGGGAGGTTGAGGCAAGAGGATCACTTGAGGCCAAGAATTCGAGGGTGCTGTGAGTTGTGACACCATAGCACTTTACCCAGGGCAAGAAAATGAGACACTTTCTCAAAAAAAAAAAAAAAAGAAAAGAAAGAAAGAAAGAAAGAAAGAAATGTGTCCTTGAAAGGATAAACAGAATTCATAGAAATTTCACAAGAATAACCAGAAATAGGAAAGACACAAATAAGCTCAATCATAAATGAAAAATGAGGTATTACAACTGATACCACAGAAATACAAAACATCATCTGTGAATACTATAAAAATCTCTACACATATAAACCCAGAAACCTTTAGGAAATGGACAAATTCCTTGAAACATACACCCTCCCAAAACTCAATTAGGAAGAAATAGAAATCCCGAATAGACCAGGAATTAGTGATGAAATTAAAGGCAGCAATAAAAAAAAATATTTCAACAACAACAACAAAAAGTCCTGCACCAGATGGTTTCACAGCCAAATTTTATCAGACCTATAAAGAATTGTTATCCATACTGCAGAAATTATTTAATAACATGGAGAAGAGAGAAATCCTACCCTAAATTATTTTATGAAGTCCTATGATCTTGACACCAAAGCCAGAAAAGATAACAGAAAAAAAAAACTACAGATCAATATCCCTTATAGAGATAGATGCAAATTCCTTAATTAAATTCTGACAAAGCAAATTCAACAGCATGTCAAAAAGTAATCTAACTCAACTAAATGGGTTTTATCCCAGGGAGGCAAGGGTGGATCAACATATATAAATCCACAATTGTGATTCATCACATAAACAGAAGCAAAAACAAAGATCATGTGATCATCTCATTCTATGCAGAAAAAGCAGTTGAGAAAATGTAGCATGCTTTTATGATAAAAAATTCTTAACAAAATAGGCATAGATGAAACATATCTTGAAATTATAAAAGCCATATATGACAAACTCACAGCCAACGCTTATTGCCAACTGATTTTTGACACATCAGCTGACAATATAAAGTGGAGAAAGGAATCCTTATTCAATAAATGGTGTTGGAAAAATTGGATATCCACATGCAGAAAACGGAAAGATCTATATTTCTCATTATTTACAGAAATTAATTTAAGATGGATAACAGACTTAAATCTTAGACATGAAACCATAAGAATTCTAGCAGAAAATGTTGGAAAAACTCTTGTAGATATTGGTATGGGCAAAAATTTATGAACAAGATTGCAATGGCAATGACAGAAACAAAATTAAATACCATGTTTTTCTGTGCATAATGTGCTTCCATGTACAATACACACTCATGTTTTTTTCCCCAGACTTTTAAGAAAAAATATTTCTTCTTTTTTTTTTTTTTCTGTAGAGACAGAGTCTCACTTTATCACCCTTGGTAGAGTGCCATGGCGTCACACAGCTCACAGCAACCTCCAACTCCTGGGCTTAGGTGATTCTCTTGCCTCAGCCTCCCAAGTAGCTGGGACTACAGGCACCCCCCACAATGTCCAGCTAAAAAATATTTCTTTTTATTTTATTTTATTTTTTTTAGACAGTCTCACTATGTTGCCCTCGGTAGAGTGCTGCGGCATCACAGCAACCTCCAATTCTTGGGTTTAAGTGATTCTCTTGCCTCAGCCTCCCAATAGCTGGGACTACAGGTGCCCACAACAACACCCGGCTATTTTTTGGTTGTAGTCATCATTGTTTGGCAGGCCGGGGCTGGATTTGAACCCCCCAACTTCGTTGTATGTGGCTGGCATCTTTAGCCACTGAGCTACAAGCACCAAGCCTTCTTTTTAATTTTTTAAGGGAAGGAGTTAGTGGCCACACAGTGGCACTTGCTTCTTTCTTGACAGGAACAAGACATGGAGCTAGCCACTGCAGAAAAGCCAGGAGAAAGCCCAGGCAGCAAGTGAAAGTGCTCTGGATGACCTAAGCAACCAACCTCTCCCAGAAGTTCCCTCCAGGCTCACCCGCATTCCCACAACCTTTCCTTTCCTATTTTCACCCATGTTTGCCAGTAGGAACGTGGCCACAGCCATTCCACTGGGAACTCTTGCAGGCTTCTTTCCTGGGAAGTTAGTGTCTTAGAAATGAAGCACTCCATAGAGGACAGGGATCTCCTGTCAGGGGCCCAGGGCAGGCAGGCCAATCCCTTGCTCCTCAAATCCTGAGGTCGTGTGCTCAGGTCAACTGGTCCACTTTGGCCTGCTGGCTGGGGTCATTCTGGCTTCTCTGGAGTGACTGGCTAGGCACTCACATTATGCCTCTCACAAGAGAATGAGGCATTACCGTGCATCCATATATGTCCTCCTTTCACTGAGGTCCCAATGCTAGCAGTAGCTCTGCACCATGGTATGCCACTTCCAAGATGTTGGCAATGGCAGTGTCCAACACAATCAGCTGGGAAGTCTGGAGGCTCTTGCATCTGTGGTGTCTGCACAGTGAGGGGGTGGACAAGAAGTGGTTAGCATTAGAGGGGCATGGTTATTATATTCCATGGTATTATTTTGTGTATAGATATTATTTCTCACCACCAACATTTTTAACCCACAAGCATAAATAAAATAACTAAAACACATATATAAATACAAAATAAGTACTACACATGTATAATGCTCATTCCCTCAAAAATTTTGGCAGAAGAATGTGCATTGTACATGGAAAAATACAGTAGAGGAGACTTGGTTAAATTTATTTCTTTATTAATTATTTTTTATTAAATCATAACTTTGTATATGTTGCATTTATAGGGTTCAGGGTACTGCTTCGATATACAATGTGAAATGCTTACACTGAACTTAGTAACACATCCATCACAATTATACTCATTTATTAATAGTTTTTAAGTGTACTGTTGCATCATGCACATTAGGTGAGGTCCCCCCAAATACTCTCCCTCCATCCTCCCATATCCCTCCTCCCCTCCCCTCTCTCTCATCTTCCCTTCTACATTCTGGACTATAGTTATGTTTTTCCATATATATTAGTGAGTAGGTGGTTATATATTGATTTCATAGTAGTATTAAGTACATTGGATACTTTTCATTCCATACTTGAGATACTTGGATAAATTTAAAAGCTTATGCACAGTCTGGGAAACAATCAAGATAGAAAACCTACAGAATGGGAGAAAGTATTTGCATGATATATATCTGATAAAGGTCTGATAACCAAAATATATAAAGAACTCACATATATCAGAACAAAAAAGAATTGTGCATTTTGCAAGGGTACATGTCAAATTTATTAATAGTAGAGTATAAATGTCTAAACACTACAATTAAATAAACGAGGTGAACACTATGTTAACCATTTTGATGTAAACATCCCAAATGTATATAAAATCAGCATCTTGTACCCCATAAATGCAGTAATGTACACAGTTATGATCTAATAATAAAACAATGTATTAAAATGTAGACAAAAGACATAAACAGAAGATTTTCAAAAGAATATAGACTAATGGTTAATAAACATATGAAAAAGTGCTTAACATCAGTAATTATGAGGGTAATGCAAATCAAAACCACATGAAATACCAGTAACCCTAGTGAAAATGGCTTTATCAAAAAGATAGTTGGCATGGATGCAGAGAGAAAAGAACACCAATACATTGCTGGTGGGACTGAAAATTACCACAACCTCTATGGAAAACAATGTGAAAGAACTAAAAGTAGCTCTACAATTCAATGCAGCAATCCCACTACTGAGTATTTACCTAAAGGAAAATAAGTCATTAATTATGTCAAAAATACACTTGCATCCAAAGTACTACAGCATAATTCAAACTGTAAAGTGGTGGAATCAATCCAAGTGTCCATCAGTTCACGAGTGAATTAACAAAGTATAGTGGATATATATTGTGGAATACTACTTAGCCATGACAAACCTGACTTAATCTCTTTTATATCAGTTTGGATGGAACTGGTGACCATCACCCAAATTGAAGTATCTAAAGAATGTAAAAACAAAGACCACATGTCCTCACTGTTAAATTGGAACTAACCAATCAGCACTAATGTGCACAAATTAAAGTAAGGCTCAGGAGAAATCAAGCTGGGCATGATGTTTCACACCTGTAATCCTAGCACTCTGTGAGGCTGATGTGGGAGGATCACTTGAGGTCAGGATTTCAAGACCAGCCTGAGCAAGAGAGAAACCCCGTTTCTGCTAAAAATAGAATGAATAGCTAGGCATTGTGGTAGGCACTTGTCTTTCCAGCTACTCAGAATTCTGAGGCAGGAAGATAACTTGAGCCCAGGAATCTGAGGTTGCTAAGAGTTAGGCTGAGGCTGTGGCACTCTTGTCTGGGTGACAAAATGAGACTCTGTAAAAAACAAAACAAACAAACAATCAAAACCAGAACCTTAGAAATTAAGCAGTCTGAAAGTTCATGTCCCACTTTCATCATAACCTGGGGCTCCATGTGGGAAATATGACAGTGCTGTTTTGTCAGGAGGAAGCCCTGGGCCCCATTATTGCTGGTTGCCATTCCTAACAACTTCAGCTTCAAGCCTCTTAGCTAGCACACACACTCAGTGAACTTGGAAGGAAGCTTCTCAGTGTTAGCATTTATGAGAACTGGGGAATCCTCCTTCCAATGTCTTTCCTGTTTGCAATAGGGGCATTGATTGGGACTTCTAGTAAGAAGTAGTCCAAAATCTGGGGCTGTGAAGGTCCTATCTTGGATATGGTTTATGAGGGAAGTTCACTTAGTGGTCCTGACATTCCCTGAAATTCCTCACGTATATCTGATAAAGGTCTAATAACAAAAATATACAAAGAAGCTTTCCTGCTGTTTCATTATCTGATATTCTCTCATCTCTATCACCTTATCCATATCATTGAATACGTTAAAAACAATTTCTAGTAATTTAGATGTACATATGTTCAAATCCCTGTCTAATTTTTGTAATTTTCTCCAGATCTCAGTAGGATTTGGGCTGAAGAAAATCATATTTACCATTTTAGAATTTGTTGGCACTTATGAATCACTGTCCACATACTGTTTGTATGCTTCAAAAATCTGCTCTAAGAATTCCAGGAGGTCTTAGTTAGAACTCTGTCTAATTTCTTGTACATGATGAAGACTTCCTGCTTTGGCACTCTCTTGCAGAGGCCAGTCAAGATGCAATGTACATAATGCTCAAACTCAGGCTTGTCTCCATTGCTAATACTCCATCCGGAGTCTGAAGTCAACACTGACTTTTGAGGAGTTGCCCTTACAGATTGTTGGGAGAGTCAGCATGAATGTGCACTGCTTCTTCCCTGGCCTTACCTGGGACCATTCTCCTTTCCTCTGAGGTTGATAAAGGATAAAGCTGATTCTGACCATTTGCACAAATGGGGTTGTCTGTTACAACTGACAACATTATAGAACCGACAATCAATATCCAAATATTGAGGAAAACGAGTCTTCTATTTTTCTCAGGTAATGTTAATATGTGGGTATGTTGTTTTTACAGTTAAAGAAGTCAGAGGTGGAAAATGGAGGATGGACTCAGATAAGCCCCATGAGCTGAGCTATAGCAGAATCAATTCCCTCTATAGGTATCCTGGGATTACAGTGGCACCATGACCAAACTGAGTTTCCTGCTGGGTGTGGGAGGCAAAGATCATCTTTGCTGTTCCGAAAACCTGCCCTGTGAAGAGGGAACTCTGGATGAAAGGTTGAGACATACCTCCTACCCCTCCCCGGTTAGTTTGACTTTTCTGTGAGAATTGCCAGTCTATAGAGAAACTCCTACACACCCCCATAAGGTGGGGTTAGGAGAAATAGTAATCATGGTAACCAGGTAATTATAATATCATCATCCTTTTCTTGGGGTAGAGACAACACATGCTTTTTCTCATCATTAGCCTTTTGTATCATAACATAACATCCCCATTGCACTGGTTTCTTTTGCCAAAGTAGCTAAAAGCACTACACATCGAGTATATCATCCCACTTTTCTTTTCTTCTACAGAACAAGTCTAATGGCAGGATTATGTTATAATTAAGGGATTCATTTACTGGCCACTGTTCTGAGTATTGTGGCCAAGTTGTGTTACAAAGGAAAACTGTTTCTGAGTCAGGTGAGTGGATCAAAACCTCAGTGGGTTGTCCTCTGCTATGACAGATGACTTGTTTTCCAAATTGTAGTGTGGCTGTAATAAATTTGTTGCTAACTGCTGATGGGGAGTTTCCTGCAATTCTAGGAATGTTCAATCTTAAGAAGAGACAGATCTAAATAAAACACAAGGAGTTCCCAAAAAAGTATACAAATTTTAAGAAAGGACAAAACTGCATTAAAATTGTGCTACTCAATACATACTAACAGATGAATACAAGTCAAGTTGACTTCTGCAATTGCAAGAGGTGTCATGAACTTCAAACAACACATTACTATAGTAATTCAACTTCAAAAAATAATTTAGATACTGCCTCTTAATACATGTACACCTTTTGGGGGCACCTTGGTATTTAATTCTACCGGATAAGATGACAGATGTGCCAACGTGTGGGGCAGGGAGCAGGAGGCATTTGCCAATTTCTCCACAGACTGCCAATTCTCACAGAAAAGTCAGAATAACCCAGGGAGGGAAAATGTCAGGATGTGGAACCAAATGTGGCTCCCCGCTATGTTTCTGGAAGGGAAGAATTTTAAACACGGAGAACAAACAAGATGGATTGGGGGCCGGGTGAGGGCGGGGGGAGGCATGTGGCAGTTTCCCCGCAGACCAAAAAGTCTCACAGAAAAGTCAGAATAACCCAGGGAGGGACCTAGTTAGGGCGGGAACCAAACGTGGCTCCGGGCTGAAGGAGAAGAATTTTAAAGAAGGTGAACACACACAAAAAAGGGGACCAGGAGGGAGGCATTTGGTGAGTTTTCTACAGATTGGCAATTCTCACACAGAAGTCAAACTAGCCCAGGGAGAGGACCTTTCAGGATGTGTCACCAAATGTGGCCCTACGCTACGTTGCCCATGGGGGAACAAAAGATCCCGGGGTGGGGTGGGGGCTTGGGGGAGGCTTTTGGTGGTTTCTCCTCAGACCAGCAGTTCCCACAGAAAAGTCAAAATTAACCAGGGAGGGACCTGGTCAGGATGTGGAACCAAATGTGACTCCATTGCCGTGTTGGACTCAAACAAATCAAATGTTGCTGAGGGGGAAGAATTTTAAAAGCAATGAACGCTGGCGGCAGGAGTGAGGGGTGTGACAGCGACGGATTTGTCTGTCTCTCCACAGAATAACCCACGGAGGGACCTAGTTAGGCCGCGGAACCAAATGCGGCTTCACACTATGTTGCTGAGGGGGAAAAATTTTAAAGACGTGAAGAAAAAAAAATGGGGGCGGGAATTGGGCTGGTTTTCCACAGACTGACAATTCTCACAGAAAAGCAAAAAAAAAAAAAAAAAAACAGGGAAGGATCTTGTTACGATATGGAATCAAATGTGGCTCCACGCTGCAGAGAATTTTAAACAAGGTGACCAAAATGTCCACAGGAAGCCGCACTTGTCTTTCACGCACTTCCTGGTTGCTCTAATAGGAGTAAGGGGACGCCTGATGAAGTCTCGCGAGGATTCCAGGGGCTTTAGCAGCCCCCCCCCCCCCCGCCTTGTACTCTAGGAGACTTGTTCGAGAATGAAACAGAGGAAGTGCAAGGACACAAGAGGGCGCCACAATCAAGCAAATGATCGCCACACGCAGATTCAGTCAAACTATTTCAACCATAAACAAATGGGACTGAAAAGTAGCCTTCTAAAACAAAGTTCCAAACCAAGATTTCTCAAGAGTGGGTAAAAGACATGAACAGAAATGTTTGAAATGAAGACAGACTAATTTTCCACAAACATGAAAAAATGAACATGTCTAATAGTCAGAGAAATGCAAATCAAAACTTCAATGAGATGTTAACTCCAGAGAGAATGCCTCCCATCCCAAATTCCCAAAACAACAGGTTCTCTCCCCAACAAGTGGAGAGAAAGGAACACTTAATGTACTTTTGGTGGGACTGCAAACTAGTACAACCTCTGTGGAAAGTAGGAGGGCAATACCTCAACGAATAAAAAGTAGACCTGCCATTTGATCCAGCAATCCCACTGCTAGGTATTTACTTACAGGAAAAAGAAAAGACATTGCACTTGAATGTTCATAGGAGCACAAATCACAATCACAACAATGTGTAAATAACCCAAGTGCCCATCAATACATACATGAGTGGATTAATAAAATGTGATAGATGTAGAGCATAGAGTACTATTCAGCCACAAAAGCGGAATCTAATATCTTTTGTTACATCTTGGATGGAAATGGAGACCATTTTTCTAAGTGAAGTATCAAGAATGGAAAAACCCCTTATGTATTCAATGCTAAATTGGAACTAGTCAATTCTACACTTATTTCCAATATGAGTAAAGCAGTGGAAACCAAGTAGGTGGAAGAAGGGAGGATGGGATGGGTAAATTCACTTTTAATGGGTACAGTGCACACGTTCTTGGTAAAGGGCTCACTAATAACTTTCACTTAAAATGCACCCAAATTGTGTAACCAAAACTGTACCCCCATAATAATCTGAAATTTTAAAAGCGAGTATTTTTCCAGAGAAACCAAATACAAATGGTACAAATGGGAGAGACCTTTCCAAGTACCAAGACCCTCAAAGGGCCACAGGAAGTCAAAAAAGCAGTCTATAATGTGGAGTCTGAGAAGCTAAACTGAAGCAGTACAACTGACCTAGTTTGCTTAATTCACACTCTTTCCCACACCCCTCCTCCATGATTACCTTGTTAAAGTTTCACGATGATTGTGAGGTTTACCTCAGGAGACTCTGAAAAGGTAGTAACACATAGACAATAATTATTGTGATACTGGTAGAGTAAAGGTTGCTTTGGTGTTTAATGTTTTCTCTGATGTTTCTCTTGGATATGTTGGTAAAATTAAATCACCTTTCTGTTGTTTAAACATTTTGTATTGTATTGCACAGAGCCTAACAAAAGGCTAACAAATCAGAAGTGGGAAAGGATACTGGATGCATATAGAACACTCACTATTAGAAGGATTTTTGTTTGTTTCTCTACAATACCAGGAACTATTTATTCATTGTAAGGCTGGTTTACGGTGCTATGGGTTAGCAACATCTGCTAGATACTGTCTCAGAGATGACCTACTGTCCAAAAGGACTGTGCATGAGGAAGCACCCCTAAGACATCCTACCAATGAAAGGCCCCTGAATCACTGTCAAATGAACAGAGAGGGCAACCACGGAAGAGACCCCACTTCTGTTACTGTCCATCCTGATCCCTTGCATACCATGCACTGAAAACCAAAATACTTAGACAGCAAGGACTGTAATGTAGAAAATTATATTTCATAAGGTTCTAGGTGAGGAAATGAGAACAGTTTCTAAAATCCATCTCTATGAGAATTTGGAGAAAATAGTTTTTAAAGATAGTTTAGCTGGAAAAGGGTTAGGGAATTGGATCTGCTGATTGGCAAGGGATGAACTCATGGTGTTGGGATGCACGCAAAAATGCTGTGATTCCTCTTGGGTCATGGGATCTGTTCCCATGCCTATGCACAGGTCTGTTAAGCATCTGTAGGTCCCTGGGATGCAGAGTTTTAAAGACACCTCCAAGACCAGTCTTAATATTTACAACAGTAATGTTATCTATGTAACCATGGATCTAGGGATATACAATAGCAATGCTATCTATAAGAAGTAGTGGAGAGTCACTAAGAGTCACTAAGGCACCTGTCAGGCAGGATAGTGCCATTAAAGAGTAACCAATTACAACAGCAAAGAAGTTAGGGAACAATGACTAGTCAACTTCTGGCTATATCTATACTTGTATAAAAATTAGACTTTGATTACTATTTGTATTTGTACTTTGTGCTCTACAGTAATTTAATATAGATGGTTTCAATGTGGTGTGGGAGGTGGACAGGCTAAATTCTTCAAAGTTCTTTCCACTTGGTAAGGAGCCCATGGGGGGGAATTTCTATGTGACAGCAGTGCAGGCAGCTGAAACCATCAAATAATAGCTTAGGCTAGAGAAGCTGAGATGTCTGTCAGAGGGGATGAGACTTGCTCTCCCCCTTCTCTCTCTGTTCTCCTTGCACTTATTATCTGGCCTCTTCAGATATCACATTACTGTACATCCCTGTTTACCCTTTACCTAGCTTTCCTGGGGGCTGTAATCTCCCCTCTCTCATTTTTAATCTTGACTGATGACTACTATGCATTCTTGCACATGTACAAGAATGTTATGTACCCAATAAAAAAAGATTTGGGGAATCAGGATAAGCATTGCATTGTTCTCATGCTGCCACCGCAGGCACATGGATCAGTGTATACCCTTACAGGCTTCCCAGCACTTAAGCACTAAGTTTGGTGTAAGTTTCGTCCATTCCTCAGCGCTGTATCCCTTCCTGGCCACTATCCCAGGTTGGGGTCCACTAGATGTCCAACAACATGGATTTTACATTCCACTTAATCTGAAGATTGGGGATAATATGGGATATGAAATTCAATGAGTATCCCAGAGGTTTTGCAAGAAAGTTTTTTTTTTTTTTTTTTGCTGTAAAATGAGTCCTTTGATAAGGCTCAATCCATAAAGGAATACTAAAATGAGGAATAATCTCAGTCACTAATAATTTTACCACTGTTACATCATCAATACACCTAGTTAGATAGCATTCAGTTCATCCATTAAACATGCAAACAATAACCAAACGGTGAAAAAAGCCTAAAGCTAAAATTATAAAATCAATTTCAAATGCCTTAAGGGAAAATGTAGGCCTTTAGGGGATTTCTGGAGAGTGTTGGTTTCCTCTAAAGATTTGGTGATAATTACTAATAGTGCACTGGGAAATAATTTGTTCAGAGGTTTGTAGATCCCAGGGAAGTACCAACTGTTTCCTAGCTCCTTAATTAGTCCTCATTTGCACATATGTCCCATCTGGTGAGAGATAAGTGCAAGTTGAAAACTTAAAAGAAAAGTGGCCCCAGGGAGTCCATTTGGCCCAATACGCAATCCATCTGATAACTTTAATAAAATTTTATATCCACTTATTTTTTCAGATTGTTGGGTGGTAACTGGATGATTAATAATATCAGTCAGGGATAAGGGCAGAGTAATAACCTGAGTGGAAAATGGATAGGGAGAACCATTTTTGGCAGCATATATATCAGGCTTATCTGCTCTACCATTTCCTAGGGATAGGGTATCTGATCCTAATATGATCTGGGCAATGAGCAATAGCAATCTGAGAAGATAGGTAGATAGCTTAGGGTAGGGAAGCAATTCTGGCCCACTGGCAATAGGAATTCCAGAGGAATGTAAGAAACCATGAGATTCCCAAATTGTGCCCACTGCAAAGCAGATTCCGTAGTTATATTTGGAGTCCGTAAGGCAATTTTTCCTTTTCCCAATTTGCAAGCCCAGTGAATCCTAAAATTTCAACAGCTTGTACTGACTTTAATGTAGGCAGAGAATATGTTTCAAGAGTTTTGTGTGGGGAAACCATAGCATAGTCAGTAATTATACTTTCTCTGAAATCACAAGTTTACATCATCGAAAGAAAGGTCTGAAAGATACTCGGCTTTGGGGCCAGAATGGCAGCTGTAAAGAAAAATACTCATTTGCAGGTAAATTAATAAACTTCACTTTCCTTTTTCTCAAACTATTTTTCCTAATTTTTCCTTTAATTAGGGACAAGTACAGAGCTTTTGGTCACAATATCTCAGGACGCCTGTGAATGATCAGAAAAATGAGAGGATTTTAAACGATTTTCCAAGACTGTTTTTCTTCAGTGATTCTACCCGAAAATCTAAGACTACAAATTTCAAAGTATTTCTTTCTTTCTTTTCCTGTTCTCCTGTAAGTCACTTTCAAAAAAAACTGCATAGCTTCTTCCATTGTAATGTTTAGAGGATGACAAGTCCAGACAACTAAACTGTTTTGATTTTGTTTTTTAATATTTGGACATAGATTTCCAATTAGGGAAGAAAGGGTATACGAATACTCCGGCATATTTCGTGGGCGAGGGGTGCAATTACAACAGGTGCTGGGTAGCCTAAAGTAGCCACACACAAACCCTCCCCCTCCTCCTCCTCCTCCTCTAAAGGTGGTTCTCAACCTTCCTAATGGCGTTAATACAGTTTCTCATGTTGGGGTGATCCCCAACCATAAAATTATTTTCATTGCTACTTCATAACTGTAATTTTGCTACTGTTATGAATCGTAATATGCAGGGTGTATTTAGGTGATCCCTGTGAAAGAGTCCTTCAACGCTTTGAAAGACACAAAGGATCTGGCTAGGACCAACTCCCAAGATTTTTGCATTGAAAGACCCTAACATGATAGGCAACATGTGGAATGTGCCCATCCTCCACCCAGTCCCAAATAAAAGTGGTCTCTAACTGCCCCCAAACCCGCCCCTCTGACCACAGACACCATCTTTGCCCTGCCCACGTGGGGCACCTTCCCCTGCCAGGGCGCCACCGTTTACTTTCATAAGGTGTTGAAGACCCGGGACGGACGTCTGACTGGAAGCCTGCTGCCTGCCTCCCCAGTCACCCCAGTTCTCTCAGGACCTACTCCAGTTTTGACCAGACCCAACTTTGTGACCTGCCTGTCCCAGAGCCTGGAGGATTTTACCCCAATTGCCATTTAAATGTGAGTAAGTTCCCTAAGGAGCTTCAAACACTAGCCCCCGCTGGGCTGGCCGTTTATCTAGCTCCCTGCCTCTCTGTCCTCACTTCTCCATCATTTCTTCTTTGTTATTCATTTTGTTCATTGTTGCCTAACTAAGAGGGTTTTGCCCTAGCTTTGTTGTCCCTTCTGGGGTCCTGTACACCAAGTCATTTTGCATTTCACTTTTCATTTCAAGCCTAATACTAGACCCCTTTTAGACTTTTTAAGGTCCTGGGGATCTTAAGTTCTCTGAGAAAAAAATAGGGATGCCTGACCTTCCTCAGCCTTTCTTCATTTTTTCATTTTTCACTCCTGAGTTTTGGGAAACAGGGGATGCCTTTTTCTCCATCCAGGTTGGCGGAGGACATCTGAGATGTGGGAGCTGGCCCTTTCACCCCTCCCAACAAGACACTCTGGGGGTGTCTCCTTCAACCTCAATATAAATTAGAAAATGGGACCTTTAATTTCAATATCTTAACGACCTTAAGTAATTTCTGCAAATAAAAAATGACAGAGGGGCCAGAATCCTGTATGTTCAGCCCTTTCCTCCCTCCGCTCTTACCCCTCTCTATACAGACTGTAGGTCCAACCCCTCCCCCTCAAACTTCCCTGTCTTCCTCTCTGTATGTCCTCCTCCAAAGATTTCTTGAGCTCCTACTGCCCCTCCCCTTATGGCAGATGGGACTTGGAACACTGAGGCTGCAAATCCTCCAGCTCCGGCAGCAGAGATGGTAGCCCACACTGACGCCAGGTCTGCAGGCAGCAGCGGGTGGGGTGAGCTCGAATGCCCAACAGCTGCGTGCCCCTCCCCCCGCGGCAAGACAAAGAAGAGGGGCTGCAAACCCATACTCTCTAGGATTACCGACACACGAGCACCAGGCTGCCAGGCAAGGCAGGGAAAAAACCCAACGGCTCCCTCACCCCGCCACCCCTCCCTTCTGGGGGACTTCTGTCTATACCGTGGCCAGCTTTGGACACATCTGCCGACTTCTGGCCAGCCTCTGTCTCCCCTTAACTACACTCTCTCCTCTCCCACATACCAACTCCCGCTGTAAGATATTTCAGAAGTCAAAAGTTATAGTAAATTTGTCAAAGCCAGGATAAAAATCCAGCTTTTTTTCCTGTCTAAAATCTTTTCAACTCTTTATTAATCGAAATCTTAGTACTAGATGTTTGGGGACCTAATGCGGCCACACAATAAAGCTCTTTTCCCCTCCTCCCTTCCAAGACAAAGACTATTTGGCTAGCCCGGTGCCCCCCCCCCCAAGTTTCCACCGAAATACCCTTACCTGTCAGGCAACCTGCGAAACGTGCCCACTCCCCTGGCCCCGTGTAAAAGGGGTTTCTAACCGCCCCCAAGGCCCTCTTTGCCCTGCCCGGCAGGTCTCTCTCCCCTATGGATAAACCTGGCCCGAACATATCTGTGTCTCACCTCCGGGCGCTACCATTTACACCTTTCACCAAAAAAGAACAAAATACTTCATCGCTCAGTCAACCCTAACCTTCAACATAAACTCCGAAACTTAAAAAAAAAAAAAAAAAAAACCCTCAGGCCCTACAAACGAACTTTTAGACCTGGCCTTCATGGTTTTGTTTGTTTTTTGCAATTTTTGTCTGGGGCTGGGTTTGAACCCACCACCTCTGGCATATGGGGCCGGCACCCTACTCCTTTGAGCCACAGGTGCTGCCCTTCTTTTTTAATAGAGATTGAGAGTGGATAAAGAACAAGAGAAAATGGGACTGGCACTATCTCCAAAAGCAGAAAATGTTTTTTTGTTGTTCTTTTTGTTTGACACTTTAAGTCTTCTTCAAAGATAAATACTCAAAAGGCCCAGGCAAGAAGACCCACCCTTCTACTAGATGAAAACCCTGCCCCCACTTCCACTAGGACTCTGTGTCCCCGAAGTAAAATTTCTTAAGAAGCATCCTTGGCTGGAACCCCAGAACTGTTTCTACAAAACGGAAAGACACTAGAAGCAAGAATATATCCTCTTGGAACAGAACTACATTCACCACCTGAAACTGGTTGTCCCCTAAGTAGACAAAACCTGTTTCTATCTGATTAGCATGTCAGACTTTGAAATGGACTCAACTTCACCACACGGGAATGGCCTTCAGTAACTAAATCTTTTACAAAGGTAAGCAAATCAATTCTAGTAAATACCAGCACCACATTCTCTAGTCTGTGAATTTTAAAGACCTCTATTTTCTCTCCTATCTCCATTATTACAATAAAAAAAAATATATGGCCACCATTTATATGTTCCACAGTTTCTCAGTACTCCAGAAGGTGAAGTTATCTTGCTCATCTTCTTATTACTTTCAAGTTGCCCTCCCCCTAACCATCCTAGAGGCTTAGATCTAACTATAGTGGGGGGAGGGGGCCTTTACACTTTTTTACAGGACACCTGCTGTTTCTATACCAACAAGTCTGGTCTAAGAGGGCATCACCTAACTCCAGGAAGGAGCCACACATCTATACTCTCAAAATGAGGGATCCTGGTTCAACAACCCTTGGGGATGCTGGATTATACCGCTAACCCCTTTACTACAATTCTCAAGTTATTCACCATTGACCCTCATGTCATCCAATTTTTACCTTTTTTTATTCAAGACAGGATAAAAAAAAAGTGCCAACTGCAGTTACAACACAATTCCTACTACTCTCCAAACCCTCTGCCAATGTACCCCAAACTCACGCGGCCCTGCCAACACCTGACTCATCCCACTGAGGATAACTACTGCCCTATCCAATCAGAAGCAGGTTTGGAAGACAGACCATCACCCCTATCATTAGTTTTAATGAGAGTGAGGAATGTTGGGGGGCCTAATGCAGCCACACACAACCCCTTTTCCACTTCTCCATCTACTCCTAAAACAAAGACACAAAGAATCTGGCTAGCCCCATTCTCTAAAACTTCACCCCCACCCTCCCGAAGGACCTTAACCTGACAAATAGCCTGTGGAATGTGCCCACCCCTACTGCCCCATATAAAAGTGGTCTTGAACTGCACCTTGGGCACAGATGCCATCTTTGCACTGCACAGGTGGGTCGCTCTCCCCCTTCAACAAACCTGGCCTGAATATCTCTACAGTCTCTCCTCTGGGTGCCACCATTTACAACTTTGAACAGGGACATTACCTAACCAACCCAAATATTATAACGTCATCAGTTGTACCCTCATGGTAACCTGAATAAAAATGCAATTCAAAAAAATAAAAAAGAAAAGATTTCTGGACTCTGATGTTACCATATTTAATGTAGTATGCTTCTAAAACACTTGTATAAATCACTCAATAAAAGATTTTGAGTATGCTTCTTTCTTCTAAGCACATAATTCAACTTTAGACCAACTAACTTTAGGGGGGAAATTACCCAATATCCTCCTATGAGGCCCTGAATATATGCATTTAGCTGAGCTACTTTCTGGGCAGAGAGAGGACCTGGCCACCTGTTCCCTCTGTGGATAGGGTGTTCCCCTGGAAGCTTTCTGGTCTGTCCAATGTCTACAATGTAATCATGAGTGGGAATTCTCCTCTTGGCATCTAACACGACCCCTGTGAATGGGATTAGGAATGGCTATTAATCTCTCCAACTCTTCTCTATATTTAGTAGGACCTTCTGAATGTGGAGACCAAAGGCTTTTGTAAGGCAGAAGATCTGATGCAGTTCAGGGGACTTAAATTCTCAGTGGTTAGTGTCCTTGATTCATTCTCTGGGGCACTGTACTGGGAGGTCTGGGGCTAGTGGAGTGAGATCACATAGCCCTGAATGGTAGGGGAAATCATGTGGCACACACAACCAAGTTCTGCTTTGACTCTGTGGTGGGCTTTTCCCTTGTCAGCTTTTATGCAATTGACCTGTATGACTCAGGGCTTTAAATGAGGCCTGAGTGCCTTCTATAAATCTTGGAGGTACACAGATGTTAAAGTAGGCAGTGGGTTTTCTGAATAATTTGGGGATGAGATGATTTTAAGGGTTATTGAGAAAGATTGTTATGGAATGAAGGCTAGGTTTTGAGGATGGTTTTTTACCAGGACACAGAGATAGACGAGATCTTCTGGGGGGCAAGTTGTTAAGGATAAAAAGGAGTATGAATTGGAGGGGTATTTAAGGTGGAGGCAGATTTTAACTTCCCCTTTAGGTCACATTTCTGTTCTTTAGTTTTTGCAAGAGAGTTTTTAAGGCTAGCTACAACCCCAATATGTGTCTTTCTTTCAATTTGAACTCGCATCAATGCAGATTA
Source organism: Arctocebus calabarensis (assembly GCA_963573935.1). Taxonomy (NCBI): domain Eukaryota; kingdom Metazoa; phylum Chordata; class Mammalia; order Primates; family Lorisidae; genus Arctocebus; species Arctocebus calabarensis. The sequence goes on from CAUYON010057608.1 coordinate 25,938, forward strand.
GGCAAAGGCTTAGAATTAAAGCTCTCTAAAATTTACTCAAGTTAAGGGGTCTTTCTAGTTCAAAGGATCCATCTTCTGGACACTGATAATTTCAATTTTCCAGTTTTTTTCTTTTTCTTTTTTTTTTTTTTTTTGCCAGAGCTGGGTTTGAACCCGCCACCTCCGGCATATGGGGCCGGCGCCCTACTCCTTTGAGCCATGGGCGCTGCCTGGTTATTTCAATTTTCAATGATATATTTATCCCCAAAGTGATTCAATCTAATAAGCCTCATTATAGAAAGACAAAGCAGTGAGTTTTGAGGTTTAGATTAAATTTTTATTATATAAGCAAGAGGTGTTCCTGAGGAGATCCTAGTTACCATTATTGACCCATGTTCACTTTCAGAAATTGACTTAAGATAGACATGGAGGATAGAGCCTTTTAAGACAAAAACTTCCCTAGATCTTGAACCACAGAATATGGCCAAACCATTACACATTTTGAACATCTACTGTTAGTCCCAAATTAAACCCAGTATCTCCTTTGAGGCATTTCAAGACTTGCATCATGATAGCTACTAAATATCACAGCCTTAATTAAGAGGTTGAGAAGTTACTGAGGGAATGTACGGTAGAATCCTAGGCTTTTGGGAATGTAAGTTGTTAGGTGTAATGCACTTTTTCTTTGAATTTTTTTATTAAGTCATTTGTACATAGATCATGAATATATTTATGCCATTATGGGATTCACTTTTGGCATTGTATTCATCACCATGCTTAGGCAAATTTGATGTTGTACAGAATGAATAGTATACATTGACATCTATGGTTACTGTAGTTTTTATCTTTCACTATTTTGACTAAGTCATATATTTTTACAAAACAGAGTTATCAATTGTGACATTGTAAATAAGAAATGAATAGAAAGCAAGTTTTTTTTTCCAATTTGGGTAGTATATCTACCATATAATTTGAAAAAAATAAAACAGTTTTCTCCTACTATATTTTTTATCCACCTAAATAAATTACTATGGCAAAAATCTCAGTTAATAGAGGTTTATTAAGCCAATATTTTGAGGAAGCACCTAGGAAAAAACATGAACCTCAGACAAGCTGTGGGTGTCTTTTTTTTTTTTTTTTCCAATGAGAAGGTTGGGACCCTCAGCATTTTAAAGGCATACCGAGAGAAGGAGAAAAGCAGGGTGGAGTGGGGCTGATGAGGTAGTGGCTAGATTCTTATGAATCTCAAGAAATTTAAGTTTACCAAAAAATAAGAGAGTAAAGGAAGCATCCGTTATATTAATGTCCCTGGATGTGTAGAAAAATGCCTAATTCTGTCTTGTCTACATTTCTGTCACACATAAGATTGACTTATGATTAATTCATTATTAGTATTATTAGTATGGAATCAGCTAGACTTTAGTTTTAGGTTGTTAGACATAGGTACAATTCGCATGTCCTTGCTTATGGGAGACTAACAAGAAATTTTCTCAATGATCTGTGGGAACAGCTCTTCACAGTGCCTGAGGCTGTGATTTTACTTTTACAATATCCCTGTTCTTCAAAATCTTCCAGAGAAAGCATTGTATAAGGCATGAGTTTGTGGTTGTATTTTTAAAAATAAAGTCTCATGTCACTATGAAAGTTCATTTTTAGTAGACTCTGTCTTTCAGAGGGAAAAAAAATTTAGTAAAGAAGAACCAATCTCAAAAAATTGTAGGGAAATAAATCTAAACAATGATGGACCAGGCTAGAATCCAATAATGAGTATTACACACACACACACACACACACACACACATATATATATTTTTAAACATAATTATCTCTAACTTTTCATTTGTATTAAAGAACAATCATAGAAAGACTAATTTACTTGGAAAATAAGTATTAGTCCCATACTCGCTCTGATATTTTACATAAAGTTCAGTAAGAATAATTATTGGCCATGTAGGTCCTTTTTAAAAACTGGATTTGCTGGCTCAGTGCCAATAGTTCAGTAGTTAGGGCACCAGCCACATACACTGGGGCTGGAGGGTTCGAACCTGACCCAGGCCTGCTTAAAACAACAATGACAACTACAACAACAACAACAAAAAATCAGCCCAGGGTTGTGGGCTATAGTCCCAGCTATGAGGCTGAGGCAAGAGAATCGCTGAAGCCCGAGAGTTTGAGGTTGCTGTGAGCTGTGATGCCATTGCACTCTACCAAGGGCAACATAGTGAGACTGTCTCAAAAATAATAATAATTATTATAATAATAACAATAATAATAACTGGGTTTGCCAAACAGAACTGTTGGGGAGGAAGGGGGGCTAACGCAGCCACATACAAAACCCCCTCTCCTCCTAAGATAAAGCCACAAAGGATCTGGTTAGCCCCACCCCCAAAGATAACACCAAAGGACCCTATTTTCCAGGCAAACTATGTAATTTTCCCTTTCCTTAGGGCTCCATATAAAAGGGGTCTCTAACTGTCTCTGGGTGCCGATGCCATCTTTGCATTGGCCAGGCGGGTCACCCTCCCCTATCAATAAACCTGGCCTGAATAACTCCTTGGTAGCCTTGTTTCCGGGTGCCACCACTTAGCCCTCTCTGTGGTGCTGGACATCCCGGACCAGGAGCTGACTGGAAGATGGCTGCTAGTCTTTCTATTCACTCCAGTTTTCTCAGCACCTAGTCCAGTTGTGCCCAGACCCGACCACACTGACCTCCTGTCAGAGGATTTCACCCCAACTCCATTTGAGAGTGAATAAGGTCCCTAACTAGAGTCAAACAGAACCTCCCTTGGCTCGCTCTTGGGGACACTCCATGTTGCTAAGTCCTTACATCCCCCTTGCTTCTTCGTTCGTTCATTTGTGCCTAATTAGAGGGTTTTGTCCTAATGCTGTGCTCTCTTTTGCGATTCCAGGGACCACAAACCATTTCATTTTTCACTTCAATCTCAGCACTGGATGATCATTTAGGCTTTAATGGTCTGAGGGACCTCATGGTTTTTGAGAAAATATAGGGATGCCTGACCATTCTAAGTCTATCTTCATTTTTTGCACCTATATGCCCTGGTTCTTGCGAAAGAAGGGATGCTTTCTTTTCCACCCAGGTAGGGAAAGAAATCTGAAACATGGGAGTTGGCCCTTCCACCCCCCTCAACAGAGACACCCCCATGGTGCTTCTTTCAACTTCAATGAAAATTTTTAAATGGGATCCTTAATTTCAATACCTTAAGGAAATTAAATAATTTCCTCCAAAAACATGGCAAATGGAAATGCCTTATCTTTGGGCCTTTCTCTCCCTTTGTTATAACCCCTTCCTATACGAATTGTCACTAGAACATCGCCCCCTCTGTCTTTCCCTAGTCTTCCTCCCTATCTTCCCTCCATCTCCTAACCCATCCTTGAGCTTTAAGGCCCTTCCCCCTCTCCCACCCCACGGATCCCTGGACTTCTCATGGCTTCCTCTGTCTGCCCAATGGCTGCATGCTCCTTTCCCCCAGTGCAGGTGGGGCTGTGGGCACAAGATGTGAAACCGTGGGGTTCCTGTGTCAGTGGCAGGGGAAGCCATACACACTCCCTAGCCTGCAGCTGACAGAACAGGCATGCAGATGGGGTGGAGCTGAGTACGCTCACAAGCCTGACATCAGCCTTGCCCCCCCCCTGTACAAACTTCCCTGGCCCTACTGGCTTCCCTCTGCCCTCCTGCCAGCTTTTCCCTGCTCACTGACGTCCCTCCGCCTGCCAGCTTCGAATGGAGAAAGGATACAGAAAGAGAGAATTTGGGACTGACAGTAGCCACCAAAGCAGAAAAGTTTTCCAACAGTGGCTGCCACTTTATAACTTCTACAGAGATAGTTCAGGCCTAAGCAATGAGAGAATGGAGTCTGCCCCACTACAACACTAGGTCCCTAAAATAAAAATGCACCAAGAGCCATCTTTCACTAGAACCCCAGAACTATGTCTTCTCAACAAAGGAGGAAGGCAGTAGAAGGGACAGTATAATTGCCTTAAAACAGGAGATTACATTTGCCTTCTAAAACCAATGGTCCTGGTGCTGGCCCCATGTGCTGGAGGTGGCGAGTTCAAACCCAGCCCCGGCCAAAAAAAAAAAAAAAAAACAATGGTCCCCTGAATCAACATCCTTCATACCTACAGGAATGTTTTTCATAATATGTCTGACTTGAAAATGGGTTTAACTTTTTCACACCAGGATGGCCTCCAATAATTTACTCTGTAACACAGGTAAGCAGATTAATTGAAATAAATACCAAAGTCTCTCCCTCTGCTCTTGGTAAATTTTAAAGACCTCTATTTTTCTCTCCTATCTCCATCATTAAAATAAAACTATATATTCCACTATATAATCCCCTTTATATAGTCCACAGCTTTTTAATTCTCTGGGAGACAAAGTTATCTTCCTCAACTTTTTATTACTTTCTAGTTATTGCCCTCTAACCATCTTAGAGGCTTAGATCTAATATGGCAGGGGAAGGAGGCTTTTACACTGTTTATAGGATGACTGCTATTTCTATACCAACAAGTCAGATCTGAGGGGGCATCACCCAGCACCAAGAACAAGCTACCAACCTACACCCTCAAAATGAGGGATCTGATTCACAGGGACGTTGAATCTTACTTCTATTGTACCCCTAACCACAATCCTCCTATTATTATCCATTTTCCCATATGTCACCCAATTCCTGTCCTCATTTATTTAAGACAGTGTAAAAAAGATGTCAGCCACCCAATTTCTACCACTCCCAAACCTACTCCCAAAGCACCTGAAATCTGCTCAGTCTTACCAACACCTGACTCATACCACTGAGGGAAACTACAATCCTATTAAGCCAAAAGCAATTTTGGAAGATAGACTATCATCTACATCACCCTAACCCCAATAACAGTCAGAAATGTTGGGAGGTTGAACATGGCCATGCACAAACGCTTTCCCCTCTGCTTCCCCTCCTAAGACAAAGACACAACGAATCTGGTTATCCCCACCCCTGACATTTGTACCCAATGACCCTAACTTTCCAGGCAAGCTATAGAATTTTCCCCCACCCACAGCTCCATATAATACTGTCACTAACTGCTCTGGGTGCAGAGGCCACCTTTGAACTGTCCAGGCGGGTCACCCTCCCCTATCAATAAACCTGACCTGATCATCTCCACTCTGGTCTCTTCACTAGGCTCCACTGCTTACAACTTTGGGGAACTTTTTACTTTGTATAGAATTTCAGGTAAACTTCTCCCAAATCAAACCAAGAATTTAACTGCATGTATATACCTGTATGGATCAGGTAAATACCTCTTTTTTTGAGTTCACAAAGTAACTTAAGTTTCCTGAACCTATTAGAAAGTGACATCTGTTATTTACCACAGATCAGGAAATGTTACAAATAGGGTTACAGGTCATTATTCTTTTTCCCAGAGGGATTTTATTGACCTTATGAAGTCAACCTAACTCCTGAAAACAATCTGGCACATTTGAAAACAGGCCATTCAAGTCAAAGCCTTGGTAAAATAACCAGTATTTCTAATTCTGCCCTTTTATAAAAGAAAAACCAATTCTTATTGAACTTATGCATATAATTATATTAACATAAATATGTGTATGAATATTTTCCAAATATTGAAGAAAAAAGAGAAAAATAAATCTTTCAAATTGTTTATAAATTATACTTTAGCAACTTATTATAAACTATAAATAGCTCTAGTGAAGGAAAAACTGTTTTCTTGTCTTCTTGAAGACAAAACATACTGCATTGCTGGTGTGAGTGCAAACTAATACATTCCTTTTGGAACACTCAGGGATATAAAAGTAGACCTGCAATTTGACTCTGCAATTCCTCTACTGGGTGTATATCCAAAAGATCAAAAATCACTTCACAGCCAAGATATTTGCACCAGAGTGTTCACTGAAGCTCAATTCATAATTACCAAGCCACGGAAGAAGACCAAGTGCCTAGATGGATTAACAAATTTTGGTATGGACTGATTAACAAATTTTGGTATATGTATACCATGGAATATTATTCAGCCTTTAAAAAGATGGAGACTTTACCTTTTTTACGTTTATATGGATGGAACTAGAAAATATTCTTCTTGGTAAAGTATCTCAAGAATGGAAAAAAAAAGTATCCAATGTACTCAGTACTTTTAGAAAACCAATTTATAATTACTCACACTGTCTTATGAAAGACAGATCACAACCTTAGCCCAGGATAGAGGAGAGAGGTGGAGGGACATGGAGAGGGGAGAGGGGAGGTAAATGGTGGGAAAAAACCTATGGAGCACATTGCAATGGTACAAGTCAAATCTATCAACATAAATGTCTTAACACAATAATTAAGTAAATGAGGTGAAATCCTTGTTAATTTGTTTGATGTAAGCACTCCAAATTGTATAAAAAATCAACACATTGTACCCCACCAATGTATAAATGTATTCATGATTCATATGTATATGACTGATTAAAAGGAATAAAAAGAATGAAACATTCTATGTTTCACTTATGTATATAAGAACATTTGTCCTATCTATACATATAATGTACATGACACTTTATGTTTTATTCATATATATGTTTAATCTTTGAGAATAAGATTATATATGTTATATATGTTTTATTATGTATATATTTCACACATATTACACGCATATATGTTTGTGTATTTTGTGTACATAAACCATGGGTCATAAAACAAGCCATTTAAAGATTGGAATACTGCAGGGTAGTGAGTGCCTGTGGCTCAAGGAGTAGATAAACCTTTGGCCAGTCTAACTAGAAATAGAAAAAAGTAAAATCTCGAGTAACTTCAATCAGAAATGATAAGGGGGAAATAACTGATGCCACAGAGATACAAGAGATTATCTCTGAATCATACCAGAAACTCTATGCCCAGAAATTTGACAATGTAAGGAAATGGATCAATATTTGGAATCACGCCCTCTCCCTAGACTTAGCCAGGAAGAAATAGAGCTCCTAAAAAGACCAATTTCAAGCACTGAGATTACAGAAACAGTCACTGGTAAAGTAACCAGTGTCTACAATTGTGTCCTCTTACAAAAGAAAACATATTCTTATTGAATTTATGCAAATAACCATATTCCTGCAAAATAAGAATATTCATGAAGAGATTCTGAATTCTAGAGAAATCAAGTAGAGAGAAAGGTAAATCTTTAAATTTTGCTTGCAAAAGTATACTTTACCCAATGGCTATAAGCTATAAATAGCTCAAAAGAAAAAAAGTTTTTCTTGACTCTGGAAAAGAAAATATAAAAAGAATGAGCGATGTTTCAAGAAAAAAAATCATGTCAGTCCTCCATCAATTCAGTACCATGTAATTAATTCTTACTTGTCTTGATGTCAAGTTAGCAATCTTTATGAATCCTGTCAATTTTTAATTAGAGTTCTAGAACATTTAACCTAGTTTAATTGTATGATCTCCAAAGTTATCAGAAACCTGCCTTCAAGAGTTATTGTCATGGTACTTTCCATGAATTTCCTCAAAAAAGAAACAAATTTTGGACTGTAGTCAATTCTAAACTTCTTTTTGAGCAGAACAAAAGTAAAACAATAATTGCCTGTGGATAACACAAGACTTGGATTAGCCACAGTTAAAGATAAAATTGATAAGGAAATTTGGTTATTTCTTTGGCATACAACAATTTACATGATAATCAGAATTATGACTGATAATGTATACCAAAACATATCAGATTTTTTTTTTAGAATTCTCATATAATTTTGGAACACGTTAATAACATATTTGTATAAACATAACTCAAAGAAAGTCAAACACCTTTTCTTTTTTTTTAAGTTTCAGATTAATATATGGGTACTAATGATTAGATTATACTGTTGGCATTATTTGTGTTTCTTAGGTGCTTCTCACATGATCTTAACATACCAAATAAGCCTAATTTGCCTCTCTTGGACTTCCAGGGCATATTTGGGACTTCTGGGGTCCTCACATCTAAGAGTTATTTTGAGGTCAAAAAGACTTAATTTCAGAATTTGAAATTTGACTTGGGGACCTATGTAAAATGTCAAAGATTTAAAACAATCAAAAAGATCACAAATTATTTTAAAATAGTCCTTTAGCCAAAGTGATAATTTAAAAAGCAAAACAAGACAAAACGAAGCAAAACAGAAAACCTTTATGCTTTGGTAAGGAAGAGACTCAGTTTTTCAATCAAAAGACCTAATAAAAGACAGCTTGAGGCACAGAGAATCTGTGTTTCCTTCTCTCTCTTTCTTTTTTCCTATAGTTTACTCAAAAGTTGAACCAAAATATTTTTATTATGTCTTATTAATACTACATGAAAAACTTGTTTAAAAGAGAAAACCCAATTGTACCCTTGTATCAGTGTATTATTAATCTTAAAACTAATTTTAATAAAACCTTATAAACAGATCTATTCAATTTCAATTAGCTTTGACCACACAAAAGTAGATTTCCATAAACCTTTCGTATAGGGGTGTCCAACCTTTTGGCTTCTCTGGGCCCCATTGGAAGAAAAAGAGTTGTCTTGGACCACACATTAAATACACAAACACTAATGAAAGCCGATGAGCAAAAAAAAGGTTGTGCATAATTTTCATGATATCTGTCATCATAGATAAGCAAAACGGTCCTCACATAATAATCCTAATTATGCAATGGTCTGTTCAGAAAGTCTTTTAAAATCAGCAAGCAGGTCCCATGTTTGCTATCACTAATATAGAAAATGTACATGTCTAAGTAATAAAATGTCTTTGGTTTTTGGATATTTTTTATTATAAAAGTAAAGGGAAAGTGGACAACCTAAAACTAGTGGGATATCTGACACTATGTTTGAGAAATACCAATGCACCAATGTCTCGTTTGATGAAAATAGTCGCAATTCTCAGTAAGTTCTCAAGGTACTCACCAGGTATTATGGTTCTAATTTTACTGTTTATTGTTTTTTTTTTTTAATTTATAAAGACATTGAAATTCATTTCTCACAGTTCTGGAGGCTAGGAAGTCTAAGATGAAAGGGCCCTCTTGCTGCATTGTAAGGTGGCAGGAAGGCATCACATACAGGACAGCATGCAAACTAATTTTACTCTTAATGAGCTTCATTCTTGAAAATAGTTGCTTGAAAATGTAGGTGCTGCCAAAAAGCAAAGACAAGAATAAGGCATGATTGTGAAGCAAAGGATCTTTGTCTCTGGGAAGATAGGATATATAAAAGTCCAGTAAAGAGATATGATCTAATTTTTTTTAAGTTGAATGTCAGATTGCAGTTCTACATACTCTCTTTGAAAATTGGCAGGTAACATATTTATGTCCACTGAAAATGAAGTTGCAAATGCACCAAAATATTGATGATTTTCCCAGAAATCTTGAAGTTTGCTTTCAAACTCTTGTATTGAATCCAAAAATAAGGCTGTGTATTTTTTGCTATTTATAGGACTGTGTTTGGCCAGTGTTGAAATGCATAAATTTGTTTGCCTTAATTTGAGTTTGCCATAATTTTAGTTTCACTTGGAATCCTGTTATGGTTTGAAACATGGTAAGTTAGTTCTCACCTTGAAAATACATGTTTAACTCATTTAAGTGAGTGGGTAAATCCATTAAAAATGCTAAATCTATAAGCCAATTTTCATCAAGTTCTGGCCCAAATTTGGCTTTTGATACCAACGTCACATAAAATCTTTTCAACATTTGCCCCAATTTAGCCATCTCATTTCCTAAAAGTAAGTGATGTTGCCATAGTCAGCATCAAACTTTTAAAGAATTCCTGGAATTGGTGAAGAACCAGTCACTTGGCTCTTATGAAATTCACAGTCTTCATGATGATTTGCATGACGTTATTCATTTTTATAGCTTTTATGCATACATTTTCTTGATGTACTATGCAATAATACTTCATTGAATATGAATTTTGAGTGGTAATTGAGCTGTCTTTTTTAATTTTACAAGTCCTTCTCTTTCATCTACCATTGCCAGTGCACCATCAGTAACTATACCAGGTGTGTTGACACAAACAAAGAAAATCGCTTTAAGGCTGGGTGCAGTGGCTCACACCTGTAATCCTAGCATTCTGGAAGGCTGAGGAGGGTGGGTTGCTTGAGCTCAGGAGTTTGAGACTAGCCTAAGCAAGAATGAGACTCCCCCGCCTCACCCCCCTACCCCTGTCTCTACTAAAAAAAAATGTAGCCAGGCTTAGTGGCAGGCCTGTAATCTCAGTTACTCTGGAGGCTGAGGCAAGAGAAACTTGAGCCAAAGAGTTTGAGGTTGCTCTGAGCTGTGACGCCATGGCACTCTACTCAGGATGACAGAGTCAGATTCTGTCTCAAGAAAAAAAACAAAAGACACAACTAACTCAAGAGATTTATACAAAGCACTAAAAAGTATATTAAATAGATTTTTATTTTTGAGACAGAGTCTCACTGTCACCCTGGGTGGAGTGCTGGGCGTCATAGCTCACAGCAACCTCAAACTCCTGGGCTCAAGAGATCCTCTTGCCCCAGTCACGCAAGAAGCTGGGACTACAGGTGCCCACCACAAGGCCTGGCTATTTTTCTATTTTTACGCCGGTTTTACTCTTGCTCAGGCTGGTATGAAACCCCTGAGCTCAGGGAATCTACTTGCCTCAGTTGGCCTCCCAGAGTGCTAGGATTATAGTTGCAAGCCACTGTGGCTGGCCTTGTGTCTTTTAATGGCACTAAAGAAGCATTTCTTCAGTTATATATATTCATCATCAATACCCCTAATAAAAATGGCAAGTTGAGCTGTATTTGTAGCATCAGTGCTGTCAACTATCACCAAAGCATAAAGTTTAAAAATTAGGAGGTTTACTCTCCAAACTTCTTTTGATAGATTTTCCATTTTCTTCAATATGCGTGGCTATAGTTTGGTGGGATAGACTGATTTTAGAAACATTCCCCTTTTCCAGGGCAAATTATGTCAGCCATGCTTTCTATATATTGCTTAACAGATTCATCATCAGTAAATTTTTTTTTTGCTATTAAATATGCTACCACATAACTAGCTTTTACAATGGAATCCGTCTGAGTTGTAACTTAAAAAAATTTTTTTTGGTTGACTTTTTTATAGTTCCGCTATTTTGTCCTTATGGCACAATCCTTCATATGCATTGAATTTGGAAGCATATTTTTGCATATAATGCTTTTTCAAATTATAGTTTTTGAAAACTTACACAAATTCCCTGCAAATTAAGCAGATTGCCTTACTATTTGCCTCTACAAAAGAGAAGGCAGCTTTCTTTTCTTCCCCTGAAACTTGAATCTCTTGCCCTTAGACAAGGATGGAAACCTCCTCTAGAAAGGGAGGATTTGAAAAAAACAGCTCAAACAAAGTCTAGACTTTACTCAGAAAGTAAGTGGGACCCAGATTCAGAAGGATCCACCCTTTGCACCCAGTGAAACCTCTAGAGACAGAGGAACACAAGGGTTCCTGCTGGTGTACTGAGTGCCAAGTCTGAGTGGGGACACTGGTGGTCGGAGTGGGGGTTGCTCTGAATCTTGCCCGCTATGCTGGAAGTGTGACCTAAAGCAAGAAACTGAGGCAAGATTAGTATAGGTAGAGAGTTTATATTGGCCAAAGTTAAGGACTGTAGCCCAGGAAATGCTTCCAAGGTCTGCAGGGAAGTGCTGTGGGGAACAAAGTGGAGGCTGGAGCTTTTTAAAGAAAAGAGGAGTAATCAGGAGAGGGGTGATTACAAATGCTATTTTTCAGAAATCCTCACTGGTTTACAGAAATAACACTGATTACTAATTGGCTATACATTCTTGGACCATACGGTATGAGTTGTGGTGTCCAGTGTATGGCACTGGTATGTTAATTTATAGCTATTTCTAATGTCACAAAGAAAGTGGCTTTAGGAGATGACTACCTCTGTCCAGGCAGGAGCGGGATGTGACGGCTGTCTCATTCCAATGCCTCTCTGGGCCTGATCATGAGAAGGGGGCTGGAATTCTTCAGATAAAAAGCTTCTTTTCTTTTTCAGTGGGTGTATTTTAACACACCAGATGTGCTGTATGCTGGGGTACCTCACACTCAGAATCCCTCAGCTTCTGAAGTGGTTATCACTTCCAGCAGTCAGAATTACCCATTACAAATCCAAACCGATCATGTTACTTCCCTCCTGAGCTACCTTCAATAGCTTTCCAGGGATTTCAGGATGAAGTTCCACCCCCTGGCTCAGCTTCCGAGGCCATCTGACTATTGCTAAATTCTTTTTTTTGAGACAGAGCCTCAAGCTGTCACCCTGGATGTCACAGCAACCTCCAATTCCTGGGCTCAAGCGAGTCTCCTGCCTTCACCTCCCAAGTAGCTGGGACTACAGGCGCCTGCCACAATGCCCAGCCATTTTTTGGTTGCAGACACCATTGCTGTTTGGCAGGCCCGGACTGGATTCGAATTCGCCAGCTCAGGTGTACATGGCTGGCGCCTTAGCCCATTGAGCCACAGGCGCTGAGCCTATTGCTAAATTCTTTAGCTTGCCCCTTCCACTCCCCGAGCCTTGGTAAAACCACTTGCCATTTCCTTAAATTTCCAGAAGCCCCAGCCTCTATTGGAAGCCTTGCAGTGCCTATCACATTCTCTGGCTTTTTCTCCTGGGGCTTTCTTCCCTATCACTGGGCTCAGGGACCTTTCTTGGGCTTCTCTAGCCCTTCTTCTCCCCTCTGCCCCGTTATTGCCTGTCCCTCCCTGCAGTGATGATTCCTCCCCACACACCTGTGAGCTGTGACATGCTGAGGATCTGACTCAGACAAATGCGTGGATTTTGACACAGCCCAGTTGCTGAAAGACCACAAGCCAACCTACAAAAAAGAGTTCCCATGAGTTTCCTTGGGAAGTGGATGACCTTGGCTGGTACTGGTTATGCAACACTTGACTGTCACTCTGTGCCATGTTGTTTGGGGCCTGGCACCTAGACAGAGCTGTGGCTCTCTTGCATCTGATGTGTCTCTCCTGTAGCTGGCACAGCTGGATGCAGCGTGGAGCAGCCTCTGCATGCGAGCATGCAGTCTGCACTCCTCCTTTCCAACCACATCTCTGCTGATTTGACCCTCAAATAGCCCAAGTGCTGCCTGTGGCTGTCAACTGTGGTCTCTCTCCTGTGCTTAAAAAGAGACATAGAAAAATGAACCCGCATGTCTGGGGAAATGTCACTTTAAGGGGAGCAAATCTATTCAGCCCCAGGAGCAGTAAGATCTACCTGGGGATGAGTCTGGCCCCAAATTCAGAATAAACCACTCTTACTGGGAAAGTGAGAAGTTTAATTTGACTAGTAAAAAGTCAGAATTATGGATTATCATTATTCAAAAGGTGCATGCTCATTCATTGTAAGTTCATAACAGACAGTGTTGACAAGTAGATTCAAAAAGAATCATCTAGCAGGCCTCCTTAGAGACTAATGTAAGGAAAACATAGTGATTTACTGTTCATAGTTGGAAGGTATGTGTGGCAGATTTCACTCTCCAAGGTGGTCCAAGCAGGGCCTCCCACTCTCATGTTCTTTTTATGATGTGACAGTGATATTACTCCTGTTGAGAGGTGGGACTATGTTCCCTTTCCTTAAACTGGCCAGCCCTGTGACTGTGGTGGAAGTAACAGTTTGTGACTGTTAAGGCAGGCAATTCATTTTTACCCAGTTCACACACAGAGGCCAGCACTCCCAGCTGGGGTCCCAGTCAACAGGTAGCACCACAGCCAGCTGTGTGTGTGAGGAAGCCTTCCCACAGCTCTAACCTGAGCCACTGACTGCATCTGGATGAGAGATCTGGATCCAGACCTGCCTTGCTGGGCTTAGTCAGCTCCAGGGCTGGGGAAATAATAATACAAGGCTCATTACAAAAGCCTTGACGCTGTTTTGAGCCACTTAGTTTCAGGGTGATTTATTAGGCAGCAATTAGTAACTGGACCAGAATGTGAGTGGCTCTTGTAGGGAGTGAGCCAAGCAAATGAAGGAAGATATTGCCCAGGTGCTTACATGTGACACGCTTCAACATGCATGTATCTTGTCGTATGCCACGTGTAAGCAACTGGACAATTACGTTAGCTCCACTGCTTGTCACCCATGCTCTTTGAGCTGGGCGGGTATAGGATGATACAGACATGCAGAACCTCCTGGGAGCGCAGGCCTCACAGATAACGTACCGGGCATTAGTTAAGCAGGTATTATTAGGCATGTTTACCTGAGAGGAACAGTCTGCTGCTGGTTTCTATTCTCTCTTTGCAGACTGCAGTTTTATTATTTTGATCCTCACACCCATCAGAAAAGAACAGTCTAAATATTGAAATGCTTTGCCTCAAAAAGCTGCTCAGAAGTGCTGGCGAAGGGACCCCTGCACCATGCTCTTATCTCCAGAGTCACAATTGTTAGAGAGAAATCCAATGACACAGAGACAATCCTACAAGGTGGTCATTATTATTCCTTATCCTGTGGCAGGTATCCTGCCCTTTTAGGGGTGGATCCAGGTCTTGGGGGGGTTTAAAGTTTTAAAATTTGGCCTGCCCCTTGAGAGAGAGTACAACATTGTGTATTCAAAATGAGGTTGAAGCCTTTGCAGGTGCAAGGTAAACCAGAGGCCCTGTAGGTAAGCTGGGTTAGCTTCCCAGGAAATGCACTCTCAAGCTGATAAATAACAGAGCTGGAATTTGAACCTGTCAGACGCAAAGTCTGAGGCCTTTCTGTGACACCAGTCTTACAGTGTGATGAGCAACATCAAGCCGCTAAGGCCAAATGTTGGGCTTGTCCCTTTCCAACCAGGCTGCAGTGCGGGATGGGAAATGGGCGGTGTCCACTTTGGTGCTGTTTGCAAGCCTGGCTGGCTGCTGTCAACGTCGCAGTGGGTTGCTCTCCATGAGAACCAACGGGCAGAGACTTGGAATCTTTGCTCCTAAACTTCCCCCTTCCCTTCCCAGACTGCTGATCTTTCGCTTTCAGAGTGCACAGGGTATCATTCTAGGCTCTCCTTCCTCCGGCTCCTTGAAAGTATTTAAATGAGGAAGGCAGGGAAAACATCATGATTCTGCTATTGACAGGAGCCTTTTTTTCCTTCTGAAAGTACTAACAGGTGTTCTAAATAGGCAGCCAGCCCCAGCTCTTCAGAGTGTCTCTAGCCTGGCTGAGGCTGACGAGTCCCTGCTGTGCACAGAGGGTGCTAGGAAGCTCACTAGGAAGCCCACCTTGATTCACACTTTCCTGAACACTCGCGGAATGGTGATTTAAACCAAAAATGCCTTCATCAAGGCTATTCTGCTGTTTATAGTTTATCACTGTTGTCTTCCAGTTTCTCTAAGCCACCACTTAGGGGAGATTTAAGGGAAAGGGTATTTCTGCCCTGTGATCACTCAGTTGTGATCACGCAGGTTCCAAGTGAGGGTTGTGCAAACATTTATGGGTGTTAGATTCTCTTGTGAGAGCCTAATGAAATACAGATATCTGAGTCAACTCAAGAGCTTTTATTTAGCAGGCTGTCTGAGGGGGAACCAGACACCTGCATTTTTAGCAAGCCTTTCTTCCTTATATGTAGTTGTGCCCTGAAGTTAGAGAACCCCCTGTCTGAGCCATTGCCAAAAGCACCAGGAACTGGGCTGGGGTCCTTTTGGATCATTGTCTCTGGGAGGAAGTGTGAAGTCACCAGCAGCTGCAGATACACACACAGGGTGCAAGGAGGGGGAGAGTTTGGCCCTAACCCATGGGCAACCTTGGGGTTCAGCCCCTTAGAAAGAAATAATTCAGCTGGGTGCCTGTAGCTCAGTGGTTAGGGCACTGGCCAAATGCACCAGGGCTGGTGGGTTTGAACCTGGCCACGACCTGCAAAAGAAAACAAAAAAAATAGCTGGGCGTCATGGTGGGCGCCTATAATTTCAGCTATTAGATGGGAGGCTGAGGCAAGAGAATTGCCTGAGCCCAAGAGTTTGAGGTTGCTGTGAGCTATGATGCCGCAACATTCTACGGAGGGAGACAAAGTGAGACTCTGTCTCAATTAAAAAATAAATAAATAAGTAATTCTGGCCTTTTAACCCAAATAGCAGTTGGGTCCCCTTCACATCAGTCCCCTAAAACCTGCCTCCTAGACTACCTCCCCCAATTATGAACTTTGCAGAGGGCAGGCATTCCCAGGGACTCTCAGCTTCACCCTCCCACCCTTGATCAGTCAAGAAAAGAAACAAGTTTAGCACCCCAAAACTTCCCCTGGGTCTTTTTGGAGTCATGCTAGTCTTTGGTGCCCAAAGTCCAGGTCACACTAATCTGCTTTCTGTTATTGTATATTATATGGGATGTCCTAGAATTTATGTAAGTGGAATCATACAGTATATACTTTTCTATGCCTGCCTTCTTTCCTGCACCATCATTATTTTGAGATTCATCCATGCTGTAGTATGTAACAATAATTAAACCTTGGGTTCCAGGATAAACCTCACTTGGTCATGATGTGTATCCTTTTAAAATATAAAATTAGATTCTATTTGCTGCAATTTTGTTTAGAATTTTTTTTTTTTTTTTGTGGAGACAGAGTCTCACTCTATCGCACTCGGTGGAGTGCTGTGGAGTCACAGCTCACAGCAACCTCCAGCTCTTGTGCTCAAGTGATTCTCTTGCCTCAGCCTCCCAAGTAGCTGGGACTACAGGCGCCCGCCATAGCACCCGGCTAATTTTTGATGCAGTTCGGCCGGGGCCGGGTTTGAACCTGCAGCCCTCGGTATATGGGGTTGGCGCCTACGTGCATGAGGAATATTGGTCTATGTTATTTCTTCCTCTTTCCCACCCTTCCCCCCTTGTCATATCAGTTACTGAAAAAGGGTTGCTAAAGCCTCTGACTGTAATTGTGGATTTGTCTGTTGATTCTTGCAATTCTAGCAGTTTTTGCTTCATGTATTTTGAAGTTCTGTTATCAAGAGTATAAATGTTTAGGACTGGTATGTCCTTTTGATGAATTAGCCTGTTTATCACTATAAAATTATCTTTTTTCCCTGAAAATATTGTTTACTCTGAGATCACTTTGTGTCTATTAATATAGCCACTCCAGTTTTCTTTTGACTAGTGTTAGCATAGTATGTCTTTTTCCTTTCATTTACCTTTAGCCTATTATTTCTTTATATTTAAATTGCACTTCTTTTAGGCAGGAAATAGTTGGATGTTACTTTTTATTCAATCTGACAATTTCTTCTTTTAAATTGGAACGTTTAGACTATTTACGTTTAATGTGATTTTCCGTATGATTAAGTTTAAGTCTGTTATTTTGCTATTTTTTTCCTATCTGTTCTATCCGTTCTTGTTCCTTTCCTCATCTTTTCTTCTTTCTATAGTATTTTTCTTTTTGCTTTCTATAGTATTAATTGAGTAAATTTTATAATTCATTTTTAACTCCCTGATTGATTTTTCCTTCCTTCCTTTCTTTTTTTTTTTTTATTGTTGGGGATTTATTGAGGATACAAGAAACCTGGTCACACTGATTGCATTTGTTAGGTAAAGTCCCTTTTACAATTGTGTCTTGCCTCCAAAAGGTGTGGCACATACCAAGACCTCACCCCTCTCCCTCCTTCCCTCTCTCTGGTCTCCTATTGATTTTTAAGCTATACATTTTTTTTTATTACTTT